>VMDR010029994.1:0-12542 GCA_007922815.1 Macrotus californicus
GACAGGGGGAGGTTAAGAATAGTATAGGAAATGTAGAAGCCAAAGAACTCATATATATGACCCATGGACATGAACTAAAGAGGGGGAGTGTGGGGGTAAGGGGTGTGCAGGGAGGGGGGTGGGGGGAGGAGATGGGACAACTGTAATAGTATAATCAATAAAATATGTTTAAAAAAATTCTTCAATGATTTCCCATAGCCTTCAGCACAAAGCCAAACAACCTAGCTTGATACAAAGGTCTTTTGTGATCTAGCCACCTATGACTCATTTTACTCCTCTCCCTTACGGCTTCATATCCTGCATCCTAGCCACATGGACCTTTCTGCAAAGATGAGGACATGGATTATACAGCCAAACCTGAGTTTGACCCCTAGATCCACTTCTTACTGGGTGGGTGGCACAAGTCTGCAAATGGCCTCACCTGCAACTGTGTGACATAGCTACCCCTGTGTGACTTTAAGAAACTTCACTTTCATCTGCCTCAGTTTCCTCCTATATAAAATTGGGTGATATTTGTGACTCCCTCATAATGGTTCCCAAGAGAATTAAATGAGTTAACACATATGAAGTGTTTTAGTTCAAACATTACCTGTGCTGGTAAGCTTTCATTGATTTTATCCCTCCCCCAGACTAGAGTGAGTTCACTTCCTCTAAGCCCTGTTCTCTGCAGAGTTCCCTAAGGACATTTAGCACTCTGCTTTGAAATTTTATGAGAGAATTTCAAACCTATAGAAAAGTTGAAAGAAGAATACCGCGAGCACCCCCAAGATTCAATGAATGATTAACATTTTACACACACACATATTTTTACATTAATAATGATTAACAGTTAACACACACACACATATGAATGGACAAAGAAAGTGTGTTATACACAATGGAATATTAGGAATATTATTCAGCCATAAAAGAAGAAAATCTTGTCATTTGTGACAATATTTCTATATTTGTAATATATAAATATATACACATATATTTATATCTATTTTTAATCTTCACCCAAGGACATTTTTTGTTTTGAAATGGAGTGAGGAAGAAGAGAGAGAGAGAGAAATATCAATGTGAGAGAGGAATATTGATTGGTTGCCTCTCGTACATGCCATGACCAGAGATCGAACCTGTAACCTAGGTATGTGCCCTGACCAGGAATTGAACCTGCAGCCTTTTGGTGCAAGATGATGCTCCAACCAACTGAGCCACACAAGCCAGAGCTATATTTTTATCTTTTAATCAAACCATTTGAATGCAAATTGCCAACATCAAGATATTTCACCTGTCCTCTCCTAAAAATAAGGCCATTCTCAAATATAGATATTTTTTTGGTTGTTTCCACTTTTTTCTATTTTTAATAGTAATTTTATTTATTCATAGTTAAATAAGAAATAATCCACAATACACTTAAGAGTAAACGCTCAATAAGAACAATTGTATAACATCTTTTCAAGACACAAAGAGGTTTTTTTCAGCTTCAGTGGTGACAATATAGCCCTCACTCTTTTTCAGGACTAACTTTCCATTTCAGAAAAGTCAGCATTTAAATAGGCAAATGGCTGTTAATTGTTCTATGGTACCCCTATCTTAAACCATACACAAAAGCCAACTCAAAATGGATTGAAGACTTGAACATATGACCTGAAACTATAAAACACCTAGGAGAAAACATAAATGGTAATCTCCTTGACATCGGTCTTGGCAAAGATATTTTTGGATTTGACACTAAAAGCACAAGCAAAAAATGCAAAATAAACAAGTGGGCTACATCAAATTAAAAGCCTCTGCACAGTAAAGGAAACCATTAACAAAATGAAAGGCAACATATGAAATGGAAGAAAATATTTGCAAATTATGTATCTGATAAGGTGTTAATATCCAAAATATATAAAGAACTCATACAGCTCAATAGCCAAAATAAACGGGAGGTGGGCAGAGGAGCTAAATAGACATTTTTTCCAAAGAAGACATACAAATGACCAACAAGCACTTGAAAAGGTGCTCAATATCACTAAATCACCTCACATTTGTTAGAATGACTAACATCATAAAGCCAAGAGATAAGAAGTGTTGGTGAGGATGTGGAGAAAAGCAAACCCTTTTGCACTGTTGATGGGGATGTAAATTGGTGCAGCCACTATGAAAAACAGAACGGAAGTTCCTCAAAAAATTAAAAATAGAATTACGATATGATCCAGCACTTGATTTCTGGGTATAGACTCACTCTCTGAAGATAACTTCATCTCCATGTTTATAGCTGCATTATTTACAATAGCCATGACATGGAAACAACCTAAGGGTCCATCAGTTGCGTGAAGCCATCAGCCATAAAAAAGAAGGTAATCCTTGTGTTTCTCTTGCCCAAGGAAATATATCAGAAAAAATATCACTATGAGAAATGTCCCAGATTTTACTGCTTATGTTTTCTTCTAGGATTTTTATGATTTCAAGTATAACATTAAGTCTTTAATCCGTTTTGAATTTATTCTTATGTGTGGTGTAAGAAGGTAGTCTAGTTTCATTTTTCTGCACATATCCATCCAATTTTCCCAACAGCATTTATTGACTAACTTTAGCCCACTGTATGTTTCAGCCTCCTTTGTCAAATATTAATTAACTATTAAGGCATGGATTTATTTCTGGGCTTTCTCTTTTGTTCCATTGAGCTATAGGTCTGGTTTTATGCCAGAACCATGCTGTTTTAATTACTATGGCCTTGTAGTATAGTTTGATATTAGGTAGCATTGATTCTTCCAACTTTGTTCTTCTTTCACAAGATTGGTTTGGCTATTTGGGGTCTTTTGTGGTTCCATATAAATTTTTGGATTATTTGTTCTAGTTCTGTGAAATATGCCATTGGCATTCTGATAGAAATTGTGCTGAATCTGTAGATTGCTTTGGGTAGTATGGATGTTTTCATGATGTTGACTCTTCCTATCCATGTACATGGTATGTGCTTCCACTTATTTGTATCTTTTTTCAGTTTCTTTCTTCAGTGTCTTTCAATTTTCCAAGTACAGGTCTTTTATATTCTTGGTTAGATTTATTTCTAGGTATTTTATTCTTTTCAAAGCAATTGTGAAAGTGGTTGTTTTCTTAGTTTCCCTTTCTGATAGTTCATTATTAGTGCATAAAAATGCAACTAATTTCTGGATATTTATTTTGTATCTTGTTACTTTACTGAATTCATTTATCAGTTCTAGTAGTTTCTTGGTGGATTCTCTAGGGTTTTCTATATAAAATATCAATGTCTGTCATCTGCAAACAGTATAAACAAATGAGACCTTATCAAAATGAAAAGTTTTTGCACAGCAAAGGAAACCATCAACAAAATTAAAACACAACCCACTGAAGAGGAAAACATATTTGCTGATACATTTGATAAGGGGTTAATATCCAAAATGTATAAAGGAATTATAAAATTCAACACCAAAAAATAAACAATCCAATTAAAAATGGGCAAAGAGCCTGAATAAACACTTCTCCAAAGAGGGCAATGGGAGATGACCAACAGACATATGAAAAGATGCTCAATGTCACTAATCATCAGAGAAATGCAAATTAAAACCACAATGACATATCACTGCATACCTGTCAGAATGGCTATCATCAATAAATCAACAAACAATTGTTGGAGAGGATGTGGAGAATGGGGAACCCTCGTGTACTGTTGGTGGGAATGCAGATTGGTACAGCCACTGTGGAAAGCAGTATGGAGTTTCCTCAAAAAATTAAAAAGAAAAGTTCCTTATAACCCAGCAATCCCACTTCTGGGAATGTATCTTAAGAAACCTATAACACTAATTTGAAAGAACATATGCATCCTTATGTTCATTGCAACTTTATTTACAGTCACGAAGATCTGGAAGCAGCCGACGTGTCCATCAGTACGTAAGTGGATAAAACAACTATGGTACCTTTACACAATGGAATACTATGAAGGCATAAAGAAGAAAATTTTACCTTTTGTGACAGCATGGACCTGGAGAACATTATGCTAAGTGATATAAGCCAGTCAGAGAAAGAAAATTACCATATTATTGCACTAATATGTGGAATCTAATGAATAAACTGAACTAACAATCAAAACAGAGACAGACTTACAGATAAAGCACAGGCAGAGGGCTCTAGGGGATGCAGAAGGGGTGGAGGGATTGAGAAAAAAAAGGAAAGTGAAAGAACTCATGGGCATGGACAACAGCAGCAGTGTGGTGATTGCAGAGGAGAAGGGCATGGGTGGAGGTGAAAGAGGGGATGGGGGAATAAATGGCAATGAAAAAATAACATAAAATAAAGTAATAAGGTAAAATAAAATAAAGGAAATCCTGTCACTTGTGGCAAAGTGGGTGGACCTTGAGGTCATTATGTTAAATGAAGTAATTCAGACAGAGAAAGACAATGCAGGATCTCACTTAAATGTGGAATCCAAAAAAGACGAAGTAACAGAAACAGAGAACAAATTTATTGTGGCCTGAGGTGGTGGTTTGGGGTTAAGGGCAATGGGTGGAGATGGTTAAGAGCTACAAACTTCCAGCTATAAGATAAATAAGTTCTGAAGGTGTATTGTACAGCGTAGTGACATCATTGTATATTTGAAAGTTGCTAAGAGAGCAAATCTTCCAATCACAAGAAAAAAATTGTAACTATGTGAGGCGATGGATGTTAACTAACCTCATTATGGTGATTATTCATATATACATATATGTAAATATATATCAAATATAAACAGGGGTGGGAAAAGTAGGTTTACAGTTAAAGTATACAAAACAGAGTTTATTCTTGTATCATTACCTCCTTATTAATTATTGTATTTATTATTATTATTAACCTATTTTTGATTAGGTTAATCAAATCATCCTGTTCAATCATCCTGTTCAACATCAATCATGTTGTCCACCTTAAGCTAACACAATGTTATATGTCAAATATATCTCCAGAAAGCTGGGGGGGGGGAACGACAGGTGCAGAAACTGCAAACTGTTGCCCAGTAGTCATTCTCCCTTTGTTACTCTCAGTAATAGAAACCCCAGGGCTTTAGGAGGCAAAGCCTGTGCAGTTAGAAACTACATTCCCTAGCCCCCTTTACATTTGGGGATGATGATCAGAGTAAGCTCAGGCCAGTGGGATATGAGAGTAAGCTTTTCCTACAGATTCTGGGTTGTGCCCTCACACAGAAACTTCTACTCACTATGACAGCTATTATCACGTCTACTTCTGGTACTCTGAGAGTAAAACTTTATCTCGCCCTGACCTTTAGGCTGAGTGCATTAGCATCATGTTCCTTATCCCACTTTGTTGTAAGAACCTTCTTTATCTGGGGGCCCACTGTGGAATTAACTGAACTCTTAGTCATATGTGCCTCCCCAGAACTCAGTTGTTGTTGTTCCTCTACCTTAGAGGGTTCCCATAAGTGTTGGCTAATATAGGAATTGAGGACTATCAGGTTTTTCTTGTCAATCAGGGTCAAGATGTTAACAAGATGTTACAAGGATCACAGAAAGCAGATCTGTTTTTGCTAGTCATTCAAAATAGTTGATAGCAATTGATTGTACATATTTCAATGATTAACCCCTCCTCTTATCCCACCCATTATCTCTACACATTAGAGAATGTACCCATGTCTTAATGTTTTCAACATCTATGAAATGTTCAAACATCTGGCTAAAAATGACAAACATTTTAGCGCATTACTACATTATTTGGGTGATAGTTAAATGCCAGTTTCACAGAACCTGGTACTTCACAGAAAAGTCAGCTTTGAAAACGGCTCATCATATATGTTCCTCTAAACAAAATCGGCTTGTTTGTAACCACAGGAGGGCCCCGGCCTCTTGGAGTTGTCGTGACAGTGAAGTACCATTTTGATCCCAACACTTTTCTGTAGCAAACATGTTAGCAGTTTGGCTGAACATTCACTATATGCGATACTATAAAAACAAAAATTTCTTGCCTTCCTTCATTATTTCTTCTCTTTTTTTACTTCTAGTTGGTAAATTATTTTCTAAGATATCCTTTAACTTCCAAGTGGAGTTCATCAGCTGGTGTAAACTGGTCTGCACCATCAGAGGCAAGTTAAGTGACGGTTGTCTATGTTGTACACCTTAATAAAACACAGGCCAAACAATCTGATCCAAGTCAGAGATAAAGGCAGAGCTTCCAGTCTCTCTTCTCACATAGCACTGAAATGTATATTCTTTAGATATAGGACTTTTAATCAGTCCTGACAGAGATGAACATTTCATGCTGACAGCTCTGAGGCAACTTAAAGTGTGGATGTTAAACTGGTCATCATTATTTGTCAACAAAGCAGATCAGAATACTCAACACCAGGCACAGAACCTTCAGTATAGAAAGTGATCATTCTGCAGAGAATAGCTATTATTTTAGGGCTGGAAGGACCATTGTAATCACTTGGTAGAGGAGGGCGCCGCAGCATAGAAAGGTCACAAACCAGCAGTCACAGAGTAGTGCCAGAATTTTAACCTAAGGCTTCTCAGTCCAGGCTGTGTCTATTCATGATACTCTATAGTAAATACCAGGGACGGTTACTTGACGCTAGCAGCATCATAAAGAATAACAAGAAGCCAAGTAAATGCCTTGTGTAATGAGAACTGTCATGGAAGTCAGTCATCTGATTTGTTTCATTTACCCAGGGAGGAGAGAGCCACAGCCATCTGGAGAAACACACGTTTTGCATTTAATAGGAATGAATAGTGCAAGCCAACCAGAGAAATCCGTTTAGGTTAGTTCAGTTTTTCTTTGCCGTCCTTTGCTTTTATTTTAATAGAATGCTATAAATCCTACATATTTGGATATGAGAGAAACATTCATGTAGTGTCTCATTGTAAGATGACATTTTACTTGCATGTCGCCTAGGGTAAATGTAGTCATGTGAATTAAAACCTGCCATAGGAGATGACAAACCGAGTGTAAGTTTCCAAGGATCAAGCTCTCAAGATACTCACAAAGGAGAAGGAAACACCGCAGTCAAAGACCTCATATGCAGTGCCACACTGAGAGGTGACAAAGATTGGCCCAGGGACAAGAGAAACAGGTGTATCTGAGGACAGACAGACATACCTAAAGGTGTTAGGCACAGCATTAAAAAACTTCCTTTGAAAAATGATTTACTAGTAAATGATGTAGGAAGGATTTAACAGCAATACTATTTGTAAATAAAGCCTTCAATATACCTTATGGGTGTCCACCCATCTCTATACACTGCCCTCCCAGCCTTCTCCTTTCTCCATCCAAATTTCTTTTAGGTCCTGGAATATGCTCTGACTCTGGGCATTTGCACATGTTCCTTTTCTGCAGGGAGCATGGGTTCCCATTGTCCCCATGCCTTTCGCCTGATAAATTCTTACTTACTCTTCAGGTCTCAGATGAAACTTTTTCTCAGAGGAACTATTCTCTGAGAATAGATAAGATGTCCCTATTTTATATTGTCATGGCAGTGTGTAGTTTTTCATAACTACAATAATTTTAATTGCTTATTCAATGCATCTTCTGTGAGACTCTCAATTCCATGAGGCCAGGGGCTATGTCTATAGTCCCAGCTCACAGCACAGTACCCAGCACAAGGGTATTTGATAAATATTTGTTGAAAAAGATTACTAACAAAGAAAATAACACCTGGATGCTATTTTCTGGTGAATAAAATATATTCTTTTCATAGGGAAAGGGAGTATAATTCAGTAGTTCCCCAAAATTATCAGAAATTACATACATCAAATTCTCATTTATCTCAGGATAATCCAGAGCATTAGAAGTTAAAATCTACTACTATTAGTATAACATTTTATATATAATTATTCTTATTTTATATATATTTATTTATAGATAATTATCATAATCCCACTTTTACCCTCAAAAAAATTTTTAGACCAAATTTTAATAAACTGGTAAAAAACAGCTTTGACTCTTTTATTTCCTGTCTTTGTTCACTCATTGATCCATGAGTTTATACATTGACTCACACGTTCATTTCCCTGCTCTGTCACAAGAGGTGTCACATGCTGTATTATCAACTTGTTGATGAAAAGTCTGGCAACTTGGACAGCACTAGACTTTGTATCTTCCAAGTTTCTGCCACATGAGCCATTCCATGGCTAGTCCCAAGTAGTTCTAACTCCGGAGCTTCACCAGTTGAAAGGGCTTTGACTCAGGCCACCCAGGAGACTGTGTGTCCTGAGGTCCACCAGGTCATATAGTAATCCTACAGCTGGGCTGGCACCTTAAAGAATGAAGAATTGAGGGTGCATATGTATATAAAAATATGGAAGCAAATAAATTAATTATCATTATCTTAGCAAAAGTTACATTTTTACGTGTGCCCATAGTTTCTAAAGTATCATTAACATTATTTCATTTCTCTTGAAATTTTTTAAAGTTAAGGAAAAATGAAAAGTCCTGACAAAACCCCCATGATGATTGCCTTGTCCAGCTCAAAATTCTTCAGTACTCTGCTAACGTGGGCCAATGAAAGAAGGAAGAGGTACGTGGTAGCAGTAGGTGGTTTCCAGTGGAAATGCCTACAGGCCTGAGATAGTCCATGGCCTCCATTGTTTGGTGGACATTTCATCAGCCAAGGGGATTAGTGGGTAGTACAACAGGGAGTATGTTTTCTACTAAAACATAGAGCAGGTTGTCTAGTCAAGGAAACCTTCCTTCTAGAGATATTTGTGCTATGGACCATAAATTTTTAGGGATAGGAAGAAAATTTCTATATTCACTTAATCCACAGTGTTGGTTTTTGTCAGTTTAATGCTTCTACCAATTCACACAGAGAAAAATCTTCCTTCATGAGCATATCCCCCATCTGTTTAGATAAAGATAAGCCATGTCTGATGTCTAAGAATGACCTGTGATCTTTTATTATATGGAGGTTTACCTTTATGTGAGATTACCACTTAACCTATATTAAATTTCACAAGGGCTAGTGAGGGGACTAGGGGAGGGCCAGGCAAAGGGAAAGCTAAAAGGAGGGACCTTTGAAGCGCTCTGTCCAGGTTAGTGGTCTCACACCAATGTATAAGGAAAACCACTTCTTAGTTGGACAAATTCCACTTCTCCTCCATCCTCAGACAGACAGCTTGGTGGGACTATCACTAAGCAGCTCTACTCCTGTGTCCAGTGTAACGTGCTTTATAAACTTTTCTGCCTGCACGCTGCTCAGGCAGACTAGCAAATGAATCGCTCTTTGGCCTGAATTTTTAGTCTTGCCCGTGCCTCACACCTTTGGAAAAACAAAGTGAGTGTGTCACTGGACTGTGCTCAGTTATTGAGAAATAGTGAGGTGAAATGGAACTTGCACATTAACCCAGGTCAATGAGCTATTACACAGGAAATTGACTAAAGAGCAGCAAAGTCATCGGTGTCATTAACATAGCACAAAGAATAAGTTTCTCTCCGGTTTGGATACTCAGCTCAGGTTATGTGTAAAAGGAATACAAGTGATATGGTGTCTATATTTTGGGTGCTATGATACATTGACTATACAAATGGCTCCTATTCTCTACTCACTTCCTATATCCACATCTTATATAATATAACTTAGCAACAGCTCCCATTAAGAGATTGAATCTATTTTCCTACTTCTTGAATATGTCCTAGTTAGGTGGCCTATTTGGGCTGATACAATGCAGCACAAGTAAATCTGTGCCATTTCTGTGCCTATGTTTTAAGTGGTCTCTCTCTCTGTGTCTCTGTCTCTGTCTATCTCTCTATCTCTCTCTCCTGCTATGGTACATGAACAAATGAGGCCAACCTATACCAGCCAGCTTCCAGCTAACTATCATCAGACCACTGTATTGATTATCCCTTCTTCCAGGACCAAACCATTAATTTTGAGATGTAGTGGTTTGTGAAATGGTCTTCATGCCACCGGAGTCTCCTTAATGAAATGGATTAAACACCTATCTCCCTTTAAATGTACACCACTTAAATTAAAGCCACTAGGTCCCAACCCAGATTAATAAAACAAGACAAACAAACAAAACCTTGAACAATAAAATCTCTTCTTTGCCTTCCTGGAATTTATAGATAAAATTCAAACTCTTTAGCTTGACATGAGGCTATCGTCTGAGTGCCTTTCTGGACTTATTCCCTACTTTCACTCTCTCTAGTGTAAGTTTCTGCCACTCTGCTCATCTCGCCAAACCCAAGGTTCATATCAGGCCCAAGATTCTACACCAATTTTTGACTCTATGCCTTCTTTGCACAGGCTTTATTTCTAACTAAAATATCTCTCCACCTTGCTTCCAGAATTACCTTCATTTTAAGAAGCTAACTGAAGTATTTTACCTCTTCTATGAGGATTTTTTCAAAATTGTCACAGGCAGAGTTGGTTGACCTATCTATCCTCTATGAACCACAGCACTTTGCCTGATTTTCTGTAATAACACCTACCACATTAGATGACACCATGATCTGCCTACAGGTTTTTACCCCCATAAGACTGTCAACTCAACCCAAAAATTGCTGTGTCTTAATTGCTTTGATATGTTGAATACCTAGAATAGCTTATAATATGTTGTGGGTGCCCACTTATTTTTTCAAGAGAATGAAAATTCAAACTGAGATAACTGTTCAGGTAAAGCTTTCTCATGGGGTATGGAACCATGTCAAGATTGGGAGCACAAACATGGATACAATTTCCTAAAACCTGAAAGCATTCTTTCTTCTTGCAATTATCAAGAAATCATCCCCACTACCACCACAATCATCATCATCATCATCATCATCATCATCCAGACAGTTTTAACCCATTCTCCCCCCACCCCATAACCTAGTACCTCTTTGTTTGCTTTGCCTCAGGAGTTCAGCAGACAACCCAATTTTATAATTTCATCTTATTTCTCAAGAACTTTACCAAGTGTTTCAAAACTTTCTGCTGGAGCAACATATGTTTTATCTTTGGGCCTTTGAGCTCATTTGGCACTACAAATGAATCTGCTGAGATTTCTCTGAGCCAGCCAAGGTCAAGATGCCACAGCTTCAGAGTATTATTGCTGCATTACAGTAATATGTGCTCCTGGCGAGCAAGAACACTTCTAAATGCTGATATTCAGTTCTGACTCAGAAACCATGGCTCTGATCTGGGGGACAGTAGTGAGTGAGACATAGGGGCTTGTTTTTCATAAACATCCCCTACTCTTTGTACATCTCATAAGTTGTTCAGTATGTGTTCAGGCTGTCTGACTATCTGATCTCTGCTTTTTCTTCCCACTTGAGCCCTCGGCCTTTCCTCAGTCCATGGGGCTCTCAGCTTTTCTGAAATCCACGACTCTTCCAACCTACAAATCATCATTTTAAAACTTTTAGTAAAACACAGATGATTTTCTTTTAGGAAGTTCTTTTGGGAGCATTAAACTACCTTAAGCTTTACTGCCTTTCTTATCTAATGAAACGTGCATTGGCTTTTGATACATTTTGTTTCTAAACTTCACATGTTTGGTGTCACCATAATTTACAGATGAGGAAACTAAGGCTGAAATGTCTCATTCCCAAGGCCACACAGCTAAGTGATAAGTAAGAAACTGAGCCTGGAATTCAAATCAAGGTCTATAGAACTAAAAGCCCTGGCATTCTCCAAAGGGTTCATGTTGTACTATTTTGATGTTGCCTGTTTGATGCCACAGACATTTTGATGGGATTCACAGACTGAGGAATGGGGCATGGCTTAGGCATAGGGTAGGGGATACATTGAGGATTTTGTTTGAGAATATTACTAAGTCAAGCAAAGCAATATTTTTATAATTTCATATGCCATTTTCATATGCCTCCATCAAAATGCTCTGCTTTCTTCCGCTAACCCACTACCTCCCAAATCATGGGGCACACACATTACTCAAGCTGGAAGGAGGCATGGAGATAATTTATTTCAGCATTTTCTTGCTACTGCTGAGAAGAACAAGGAAGGGATCTGCCAAAGGTCACAAGGGCATTTAGTGAAAGAACTGAAGTGAAAGCCAGGATTTTTGACACACTCTTCAGGACTCAACATATCTGATCCTCACATACAAAACCCTGGCCAGCTGGGGCCACACTGCCTTCTGAACTGTCTCACCGTAAGGGAACCATGTTCTGAAGCATGTTTTGGAACTTGTGCTGCACAGGCCCTTTTTCCTTTATTTGTTCAGGAGTTGATATTCTAAAAAGTCATGAAATTTAATCACATTTAATTAATTGCCTTTATTCAAGGAATAAAATGAAAAGCAGTTGGGGACATGATTGAAAAGAGTAAAAATGAAACAAATTCAGAAAAATAGAGATGTGGAAAGTAAAAATATCTCCAGAAGTTCAATTAAATGATAGTAAAAAAAATTAAATAAAAATAAGAACTAAAATATATTAAGGAGAATGACCATTAAAACATTAAAAATATTATAAAGATTGGATAAAATAAAATTATTTTTGAAGGGTACAAACTAAGAACACATACAGTAAGTTATTAAAACCAGAAACTAAAAAAAATATTAAAAGATATGGAAAATAGGTAGGTAGATACTTCCTGATCTGAAAATCTTGGAATGAGAACAGATTTGACC
>VMDR010029995.1:0-12531 GCA_007922815.1 Macrotus californicus
GAACAGAAGCATCTATCAAGCCATGTGTTTTACATTTAATATCGCAGATGGTTCTTATACTCTTTTAAGATTTAATTTTCAAGTATCTTCTAAACTTATTAATAGGCTCTTTAAAAAATTGTACATCTAATAACCTAATCACATTGTTTTAAAGGAACTACTTTCTAAATCAAACCAGCTTAGTATAACTTGAATTGTAATGCAGTCTCTCCCAATACTGATAACTAAGAATATCTGTATGGCTTCTAAATTTTATCATTGGAAAAGAAAAAATGGTTTTTAAAATTGTCTTATTTAACCAGAAAAGTTAAAATCAGAATATATATTGAGGAATACACCACAATAAAGGACCTAATCAAGTAATATATTTGCCCTTCAAATTCATGTATGTGAAATACTGAAGGGAATAGAATGGGTATGTGAGCAGAGGGACGAGAGGGGAGCAAAACCAGTGCTTCGTGTTCTTAGTAGCAAAGTAGAAAGGGACTCAGTGACATGCATGATATTGTTGAGCTAAGGTCATTTTAAGTCATATCAGCTGCATTTAGTGTATCTATTATGACACATTTATTTCATGTTTACGTTAATGAGTGACCTTTGAAACAAGCTGAAACAACAGATGAAATCCCAGAAAGTGTGGAGGAGGGTTTATTTTGAACAATACCTGAATGTTTATTTTGTTTTGTTTTGTTTGTTTGTTTTTTTCATTTATTATTATTATTACTTTATTGTTGTTCGTTTACAGTTGTCTGCATTTTCCCCCCACCACTACTCCCCACCCCAGCCAATCCCACCTCCCTCCCTTGTTCCTACCCTCCCCCTTGGTTATGTCCATGTGTCCTTTATAGTGTTTCCTGGAAACCCTTCCCCCCACTATTCCCTCCCCCTTCCCCTCTGGCCATTGTTAGATTGTTCTTAATTTCAATGTCTCTGGTTGTATTTTGTTTGCTGTTTTCTTTTGTTGATTATGTTCCAGTTAAAGGTGAGATCATGTGATATTTCTCCCTTACTGCCTGGCTTATTTCACTTAACATAATGCTTTCCAGTCCCACCCATGCTACTGTGAAGGATAGGAGCTCCTTCTTTCTCTCTGCTGCGTAGAATTCCATTGTGTAAATGTACCATAGTTTTTTGATCCACTCATTGACTGATGGGCACTTGGGTTGCTTCCAGCACTTGGCTATTGTAAATTGTGCTGCTATGAACATTGGGGTGCATAGGTTCTTTTGGATTGATGTTTCAGGGTTCTTAGGATATAATCCCAGCAGTGGAATTGCAGGGTCAAAAGGCAGTTCCATCTTTAGTTTTCTGAGGAAATTCCATACTGTTTTCCACAGTGGCTGCTCCAGTCTGCATTCCCACCAATAGTGCACTAGGGTTCCCTTTTCTCCACATCCTCTCCAACACTTGTCTGTTGATTTGTTTATGATGGCCATTCTGACCGGTATCAAGTGGTTTCTCATGGTGGTTTTAATTTGCATCTCTCTGATGGCTAGTGATGCTGAGCATCTTTTCATATGTCTCTGTGCCCTCTGTATGTCCTCCTTGGAGGAGTGTCTGTTCAAGTCTTTTGCCCATTTTTGAATTGGATTTTGTGTCTTCTTGGAGTGGAGTCGTATGAGTTCTTTATATATTTTGGAGATCAAACCCTTGTCCAAGTCATCATTGGCAAATATGTTTTCCCATATAGTTGGTTCTCTTTTCATTTTAATGCTGTTTTCTTTTGCCATGCAGAAGCTTTTTAATTTGATGAGGTCCCATTTGTTTATTCTTTCTTTTATGACCTTTGCTTTAGGGGACACATCACTGAAGATGTTGCTGCAAGGAACATCTGATATTTTCCTGCCCTTCTTTTCCTCTAGGACTTTTATGGTGTCATGTACCTGAATGTTTTTTATCTTACCCAAATGACTTCCCTTGACTTTAGGTCATTAAACACAAAACTGTTGACTTTCCAAATCCACCGCAGCCCTTGAGGATGGCTTCTGCTTCATATGGATGCTGAGGGTGTTTTGGATTTCAGCGGAGTTATACCCATGTAGGCACGCAGAAAAGCACCTTCTTCCTCAGTAAATTAATATTAGATGATCACTCCGTTATTGTAAAATGCTTTGCATCTGACAGTCTAGCAGGTGGTGTTCTTTTGTGAATTCTCTCTCTCAGCACTCTTGCAAGGCAGGTAATTGCTCTTCATCTCATCTTGTAGTTGAACAGATTAAATAACCTACCAATGCACAGAGCAAAGGTCAGAATTCGCAATTCAGAAATCTCTGTCTGTGCCTTTGCTTACTTAATTTTTCTGCAGATTTCCAGAACAAACAAGGAAACCTCCTTTTCAGGCAGGAAGATGGGCTAGACATTCAAATGCATTACTACTGACAGCCACATATTTTATTTCCAGCCTTGTGAACAAATTGCCCCTTCTCTATTGCTCCCTGAATCTTCATTACCATTACTCCAGGATCACTACTGCAGTTCAAGGCAGGAGGAAGAATTCAAGCTGGGAAATCCGATTCTGCAATTTAAGCTTTGCCTCAGGGGGAGAATGCTAATGTTTGGCAGACACCCTCACATACATTTGACTCCTTTCACTCTGTCAATCCACGTATACATGTGAAAAGAATATGTTGTGCCATTAATATCATTTCCAGGTCATGTTTGCGTTCATCTTGCTCTGATACCAGCAGCTGAAGCTGGTACCTGGAGTACTCACCAATGAGGTGACTTTCCTTTTAGGTTTGTGACCTGCCTGAAACTTTCAATGGGATGACTACCTCGGTTTTCTGCACGCCAGGCCTGTTGGGATAAAAAAGCACATGAACTCCAAATTAGACCTCGCTAATTCTCACGAAACCACGCAGACACCGAAGAGAAGGATAGTGCTTGGCAGTTTATAGAAGTGAGCTGTAGTAGCAAAGTAGAATTTAGCCCAAGGACCGGGTGCTCTAAAGGTCCTTTGGTGAAATGTCCTCTTTTACAGAAAAAATAAAGGGAAGCACATAGTACGAGTATGTCTAGGTAACACAGGGTCTTGGCATTTAAAAGCGAAATAAAAATAGTTGTTTGTAAAAATAAATGGCTTTGAGTGTAACTTAATATAAGAGGTGGCACTTACAGCAGTGAGCTTTTATCAGAATGAGATGGCTCTCAATGTATAGGCGTGCAGAGCATCGATCAAGCATGAGCTTTGTGTGTGGGAGGCTACGCTGGACTGGGGCACACAGACAGGCAGGCAGGTAGATGATTGTTTGTGTGTGTGTGTGTGTGTGTGTGTGTGTGTATTTTATACCTACAAATATAGTTGCATATTCCATTCTCAATTTTGAGGTGGCCTCATTTTATCTACCTCGTTGCTCTACATATATTTAGTTTTCAGTTGTCCCACTGAGTTTGGGTGATCGGGCGAGGACATTTTTAGCCAGCTCTCCTGTAGGCATGCATCACAAGGACAGCCTCATCAAATCCACAGGAAGTGAAGGAGATGTCGACAGCACTGCAGACAGGCCCGGAACCAGGATTCTACACCTGACATCAGCCTTTCCCAGTGCCTTTCCTTCAGCAAAATCCCCCAGTCCTGTCACCGTGAGCGTCTCCCTGTGGAGAGACCCCTGGACCCTTTTCTGTGAGGAGCTTGTTGGTCTATTGGAAAAGGTTCAAGTTAGAGCCACAGCCATGACTAGTCAGAGCATGGAGAAATCAGCGAAGGCTTCCTAGGAGACACCTGTAGAAATGAGAACTGAGGAGCAGGGACAGATAACCTCGGGAAGGGAGACAGGCAAGTGCAAGGGGACTGACTAATTTAGGAAAGGGACAGGAAATGTACACGAATGCTATGAATCTGAGAAAAGGAGCTCTTAGGGTAAGTGCAGAAAGAGTTTTCTGAATGAGAACTAAAATGCAAGGAAGCTCGCCTAATTACCATGTTACTATTGATCTTTTGCTATTGCTCTATTAACTCCACTGACAGTCTGAAGCAAAATTGGGCAGTGATGAATTACAGCTCAATTCCCACTTGAGGTTCATCAGCCCCATGCTCCTAGTAACATGCCACTTTTTATCAGCATCTGCTAGTAAGAGACCTATGGAGTGAAGGATACACTGGGGCTGGATTTAAAAGTCAAATGACATAATGTTTATAAAAATGCCTCATGCACTATGACGTGGAATATAAATGTTAGTAACTGTAAGTGCATTTCTGATGGAACCCGCCTGTTTTCCTTAGCATGCCTCCACCCCAAGGTCTCCCAGCTGGGGTCCAGGTTTGCTCCCGGGGCCTGAGGGAAGCTCTACTTTCTGATGGAGCTGACTGGCACTTTGGAGAAACACTACCGAGCTCAGTTTGTCCTCCCAGGATGGTGATGGACATTCTCTCTCTATTAAGTGTGTATCTCTTGTTGTTACTCTGTAATGGAATTCTTTGAAACAGCTTTCTATATTTAGAGACCATTGATCTCTTTTTAAAAATCTCTCTAAAATGTGGCCATCATCCCAGGCTAGAATATTGGGGAAGCAAGGCTCACTCTTCCCCATCTTCGCATCAAGGAAATAAGACATTCACCGACTGCTGGTTTGACTTTTGGAAATCTGCTGTTCCTTCTCCAATTTCCTCTTCTCCATCTATAAACTGTGGATTGCTGTGCATATTCTGACAGGCAAATGTGGAAACACAGCATCTTCCTTTAGCTGCAAGGTTTGGTGCCTGGAGAAGGAGGGTTCTAGTGAATACAATTTTCTGGTTAATGTAGAGCTAACAAAAATCTTTTTTTGTTCAGGTTTTAGTCAAAAGTCTTTCTTAATGTTTCATTGTACTCCTTTGCCTTATAAATATAGAATGTTGCATCCAATCAAATCCTGATTCAGCGAATAAGAATTTTGCAGGATCTGAGGATGCTCGCTGTCAACATCAGTGGACTTTGCATACTGTTGACACAGAAAGCAGGGGAATCGGGCTGAGGTATGATCTGTATGTGAGCTTCCTCTCCTAAGTGAGGGGTGATAAGACCTGTGGAGTGGGGTGGGGGCAGGTAGGGAGTTGCTCTGAGTCCTGAGGAAGATAAAGTAGTCTTAGTATTGCTAGTAGTGGAGGTGAGTCCTCCCAGTAAAAGAAGACAAATGGAGGAAAAAATAAGGCATATGGATTATACTAGTCAAAATTAGGTTTGATCACCACAGATAATCCAAAATAGTCATGGCTTAAATAAGATGGGATTGATTTTTCTCTCATGTAAAAGGAATCTGGAGACACCTGGAGAACTTGTGTGACTTGATGTTAAGGACCCACACTCCTTCTATTGTGTTTCTCTGCCAACTTCAGTTCACAGCATCTCCCTTATGGTCCAGAGGCTGTTTGACGTGTGGCCATTATGCCAGCATTCCAGTCAGTAGGAATGAAGAGCAGCCAGATATGGGCTACTTCCTTTCTTTTCAAAGCAGTTTCCAAAAGATGCACGTCATCATTCTGCTTATATTTCAGGGACCAGAACTTAGACACTTACTTGGTCCTGCATGGCCACAAAAGAGGCCGAGCCATGTCCTCTTTCTTCCAGGTGGCCACATGTTCCACTCAGATTGTGGGGTAACAGCACTAAGACAGAAGGAGAGAGTGTGCGTGGGGAAACAGCCAGCAGCCTCTGCCATGCAGTTTGGACACCAAGGACGGTTGTCCTGTCGTGGAAACAATATCTGTCACCAGGAATGCATGTCTGGAAACTCACATCATTTCACTGAGCCTCAGTCCCGTGATTTTTAAAGTACAGCAGACCCTGCTCATCTCTAAGACCGCTTCCCCCTCAATCATACTGTGCTCTCTGTCCTCCTGAAGGTGGTTGGTCAGAACAAAAGCGGCCTCACCATGATTGCAGTATTTAGCATTTAATACCTCAAGGATTTACTGTGTGGATGCTCTTCGACCTGTGAAAAGAAAAGTCACTCGGCAAATTGAAGCACTTGATAAACTGAGTAAAATGGCAGAATGAATTAAATATTAGTCAGACCCAATATTTCACGGGGAATTAAATGTTGTCAGTGTCCAGTGCAGTGTGTTCTCCAATTTAGCTTTCTTGACTCCGTTGGAAATTAGCATGATAATTTATTATAATAAGATTCAATTGCACACTCAAGCTTGAAATCGGTCAAGGAGATAAAATTACAGAAAGAACCCTAGACAAGGAGACTGTTTATCTGAACAAAAATTTGAGTACTCACTAATTGCCAATATTAGGGACAAAGAGACATTTCCAAGTTAGTGTGGGTCACAGACAAGCACACGGAGTCACGTGAAGGTGCGATCCACGAGGTGACTGAAATGTACGATGTAGAGAAGGAAAATGGAGGAGAGAACAAAGTGCACTTGGCAACACGGGTTTAAACTGCGCAGGTCCATTTATATGAGGACATTTTCTCAATAACCACTTGTAAACTTGTTGATCCAAGTAGGGCCTCTGTGGACGTGGAGGCCTGGCTGTGTGAGTTAATCTATACCACTTCATAAAGCAGACTTGACCATCTGGGGATTTGGGGCTCCGGGGTTCTAGAGCCAGTCCCCCACAGATACGGAGAGACAACTGTAGCTACGTTTTAGGGGAGTCAAAAGCTATAGTCCTTTTTTAAAATTGGATTGTTTTTCTTCCTGGTGTTATCTAAGTTCTTTGTATATTTTGGAAATTAACCCCTTATCAGATGTATCACTGGCAACTATGTTCACCCATGATCCCTTTTCATTTTGTTGATGGTTTCTTTTACTGTTCAGAACCTTTTTAGTTTTAATGTAGTCCCATTTATTTATTTGTTTTTGCCTTCGTTGCCCTTGCCCTAGGAGATATATTGGCGAAAATATTTCTATAGGAGATGTCTGAGGTTTTGCTGCCTATATTTTCTTCTAGGATTTTTATGGTTTTGTGACTTACATTTAAGTCTTTTATCCATTTTCAGTTTATTCTTGTGTGTGGCATAAGTTGGTGATCTAGTTTCATTGTTTTGCATGTACCTGCCCTATTTTCCCAACACCATTTATTGAAGAGACTGTTTTTGCCTGTTGTATGCTTTTACCTCCCTTGTCAAATATTAATTGACCATGTAGGTGTGGGTTTATTTCTGGGCTCTCTGTTCTGTTCCATTGACCTATATGCCTGTTCTTATGTCAGTTCCAGATTGTTTTGATTACAGTGGCATTGTAGCATAGATTGATAAGGCCCTGAATAGGCAGACACTTCTCCAAAGAGGACATACAGATGGCCAGTAGACATATGAAAAAATGCTCAGTGTCACCAATCATCAGAGAGATGCAAATTAAAACCACAATGAGATATCACCTCACATCTGTCAAAATGGCCATCATCAATAAATCAACAAACAACAAGTGTTGGTGAGGATGTGGAGAAAAGGGAACCCTAATGCACTGTTGGTGGGAATGCAGACTGGTGCAGCCACTGTGGAAACCAGTATGGAGTTTCCTCAAAAAATTAAAAATGGAACTGCCTTTTGACTCAGCTATCCCACTTCTGGGTATATATCATAAGAATCCTAAAACACTAATTGGAAACAATACATACACCCCAATATTCACAGCAGGGTTATTTACAACAGCCAAGATCTGGAAGCAGCCCAAGTGCCCATCAGTAGATGAGTGGATTAAAAAGCTGTGGTACATTTCCACAGTGGAACACTACATGGCCATAAAATAGAAGGAAATTTGACCTTTTTTGACAACCACAATGAACCTGGAGATTTTTATGCTAAGTGAAATAAGCCAGTCAGAGAAAGACAAATACCATAAGATCTCATATGTGGAATCCAATGAACAAAATAAACTGACAAAAAATAAAAACAGAGGCCTGGACACATGGAACAGACTGACAGCTGTCAGAAGGGAGAGGGAGGGGACTGAATGAAAGAAGGTGAAGGGATTGGCAAAAAACATGTGTACGTAACACATGGACACCGACAACAGTGTGGTGATGGCCAGAGGGAAAGGGGGTGGGGAGGGAGTGGAGGCGGACAAGGGGGTGGAAATGGGCAGGAAAAGTGACTGTTTGGGGCAATGGGTGCACGATGCAGTATGCAGATGATGTTGGATTGAGCTGTAGGCTTGAAACCTGTACGATTTTGCAAACCAATGTCACCCCAATAAATTCAATTAAAAATAAAATAAAAGAATTAACAACCTTGTCCTTACCACATGAACCAGAAAAAAAGTTGTAGTCTTTGTTGAGGGGTCAGAGCCCCTAACCTCCCTGCATTGTTCAAGGGTCACCTGTAATGAGTTCTGACTGGGGACAGGCTATGTCCGGGATGCGTGAGGGCCATCTGGTGAAAATATGCAGCAGGCAGGTCCATGTGCAGGGCAAACATATAGCCTCAGAAATCACCACCGTATGAGTGCTGAGCAGAATCACGGCACTGTCAGGGCCCACCTAGGAAGCAGGCCTAGACTGAGAACGCAGGGCAGCAGCAACATTTAGGGTGGAGAAGAATCAGTGGAGAAAGTCAGGGGGGAGCTGGGAGCTGACAGGAAGAGGAGGGGGGAGTACTCAGATCAGCGCTTCACAGAAGTCAAGGTGAAGTCACTCCAGGAGAAGCAGGCTGTGTGTGTGTGACGTTGTTGACCGTGGTGACCACTGGCAGGTGTCTCACAATACCTGGTTTAGAGCAGCCCTTGGTAAGTGTGCATTAAATAGAGGAATGAATGCATGGTGGACAGACGAATGTGTATGAATATAAGTTAGTGGTAGAACGTGTGCACTGGATTTAGAAAGGGAAGGGTACTGAGGCTGTGGAGGTGGGGGACACCACGTGGGAGAATGGGAGAAATGAGCGGGATGTGGGGGTGCAGATAACATAATAACACTCTTCTGGGACAGGAGGGGAGGGCGAGAGATTTAAGGGCCCATCAGAAAGGAGCGCAGGAGGGAATGAAGCCCTTGTGTGTGTGCAGAGCCTGAGGGAAAGCAGTGCTGTGTGTGCGAGCCAGGCCGACTTAGCGGGCGCATGACCTGTGCAGCTCACAGAGCTCTGCACTCAGAACGCCTCATACTTGCTTTATTGTTCTCTTGTCAGCGTTTTGCAATTTTTAATAAATTTTAAATAAGGGGCCTTGCATTTTCATTTTTTAGTGGGCCTGCAAATTATGTCACAGTTCTGGGGAAGAGCATATAAATCACTGCACCATGTTTTTTGTAGGTTTTCATCCTCATTCATATTCCACCCAACATATGTGTGTACCTGGTATGTGCGCGGCAGGCATCCTTCTCTGGGACCTGCTTATAAAAATAATTGCCCCTGTGTTCTTTTTATATAGCTGTTGTTATAAAATTCTTAATAGCTTATTTTTCTTTCCTGTATTGATATTTAGTGTAATGCACTAAAATCAATATCTGTATCCTCAGTCCTTACTTGTTGGAGTCAGCCATTCTACTCTTAAGGATTTGTCTGTTGGCGAGGAGGAACTGGGCAAGGGTGCTGTTACCTATGGTTTCAAGCCCCAGGATGTGTAACTAAGGCAAAAGTGCATGTGGGCTTGAATTCTCCATTCACTTGTTTAACTGTAAAGTTGATGGTGTTTTCTTTAGGCCTAAATGTTAATGATCTTAGGGAAATAAACTAAAGTTCAGAAGTCTGTGTGATACTAAATCTTTAAGTCTCAGTTTTACCCTCACATTGTCACTTACGTTTTTGCTCATAACGCTTAGGTTTTGGTCTCTTGCCCAGCTACCTGTGATTTTCACGTGTGAGTGGGGGCGTTTAGTGACCTGAGACATCAGGCTTTTAGTACTGTGTTATGTGTTTTTCGTTTCCTTAGGAGAAAATTATGGTTCAGAGTGAAAGATTAGGATGGAAATAGTATATTGGTTACCTCACAGAGAAGGTCAGGATGATAAATTATCCGAACCGTTCTGAGAATATTATGACTGGGTTGGTAACACTTTCAAAGAAATTATGTTGTTCTTCTCACTTTTACTTTGTGCTCTAATAAACTTATATTTTTAAAAACTCTCATTTTTCTATTTCTTGAAATTAAAATCACAAAAATGTGTCTTTTGTGTGTGTTACCTAATGATAGCCTGTTAGACCTAAACTCAGGTTTTAATTAAGATGCTTTTACCTCTCCTCCTACATGAGTATTTCGAGGGCGTTTTCTTGTCCTGTTCGGGGAGCACAGCCTTCTATGCCTGCTTTCCCTCCAAGGCATACTGCACACTGCGACATCACATTTGCAAAGACCGTCTGGTTTCATGGGATTTTATAGTAATTTGAAACAACAGAACTACAAATTAACAGTTGTTTCACTCTTATTTTCTCTTTAAATCAGCTTTTTTTTTTTTTTTTTTTACTTTATTGGGAAATGTGCTTCATTGATTCCAGATGTTTTCAGGCTACCTGGGAACACGGTGACATGCCCACACCCTCTATTTTGCACAGTGTGACATGCTGCATGTTTGGGTGTACTTCTAATGTATTCTGTTTCCCTCCGAGATAGTCAAGAAACCAATTTCCTGATGACAAAAGGAGGAGGGTCCCATGGTAGTTTGCACATTTGTATTTACGGTTTTACCCTTGAGAAATCCTTCACACTGGTCAAGTCTCGACATTTAAAAAACCCAGTGAGCCGTCAGAACCAGAACAGGAGCTGTTCTGGTTCATTAGTGTTTGTCATGGTTGTCCATATTGAATTAGGAAATTTGAAAGTATTGCATTCCATGGAAACAGGGTTGGATTTAGACTGTAAAAATGAGTGATACATGAATAAAAGATTCGCCAGACGTCATTCTGTTTTGCATTCTAAAATTACCCTCAACTTGCCTAACAAATATATTGCCCCCCCGCCATTGATTAGGGACTTGTGTTTAATTTGTTTTACAGCAAATTATAGTTTTCTGCTAACACCCGCATGGTCATGTGGACCCGTTTCCCTTCATAGAATCGCAGAACATGCGTGGAGTCGACGGAAGGGCTTGTTCCTTTGTAGGGAAGTGGTGATTACCTATGGTCAGTATTTCATGAAAATTAAATTTTCTGAGATTTATCTTTCATAAACTATTTGCAGAGTAAATTTAAAATGCTGACCAACTTCTTTCCAGCCCCTAAATCGAAGCAACTCACTATTCCTTTTGCTGATGATCATTCAGCCTCTTTATCCCTCAAATATATTTTCAGCCAATAACGTGCTCATAAATCAAATGGATAGTTTGAATCTGAGTGGAATATTTATGTTTTATATACATCCAGGACCTGAGAATCTTATTTTAAGGCTCTTAACATATCATCACTTAATTTTGTTTTTAGAAAATTTACATCCTTTTATTACAAGCTGCAAATAATTTAAAACAGAAAAACTGATGCTTATGTCCAATAATATTTACACATTGTAAGCACAAAGTCTAAATTATTTCCTTGAATAATGAAAGACATTATAAGAATATACATATTGTTTTTAGAATGCAAAGACTAAAGGGCAGTAAAGCATAAATATTTATGGATGACTATGAAGGAAAGGGCTTTGATTCCACCTACCCTCAGGGAGGTGGGTGTGCTGTCCCTCCCTTCATAACGGTAGTAATTTTCATTCCAGACGTCGATAGGCAGTGACTGGAGAAAATGACAATACTCCGTTACAATAGCCATTGAGCATTATATGTTCTCCACTTGATATGTGTGCTGGACCAGACTGCTTTGGGACGGTAACAAAGAGAGCAGCTTGTGTGGGTGTCTGTCATTACTGCTCGTGCACACTGTCGATGACTTGGAAAACATCGTGGCATGAAAGGTTGTAGTATTTCTAGTGTTTTGTTAGATTGTGGGATATATTATTGAATTCACTAATGATTGCCTTTGAGCAAGAAGTGAGGTGTTGCTAAGAGAAATAAACCCATGTCTTTATGTACAGAGGCCAGCGAACACATCTGGCTGTACAGAGCTCAATTATGCAGGTCTCAGCAACGTGTTTTATTATTTTTTCTTGAAACTTCCATCAGAGACTTGCTTGCATCCTGTTGTGGCTGCTGAACATTTTTTTAAAAATATCACACATATTTTAATTTATAATTTATGTAAAAACATTAAAGTACAACTGCAACAGAGATAAGTTGGATTTTTCACTCAACAGCCACATGTATTTATATGTTTTTTATATATTTAGTGAGTTTGAATTTTTTAGTCCCAAATTAGTCATCGAGAGTCATATTTCTCTTCATTTTTTTCAGCTTAGTCATGAGCCACCATTTCTGCTGATGACAGAAACAGAAACTGGTAGCTCCGTTTCTACAGGGTTGGAAATGTTTTTTGGATATTATACAGTTAGCTCAAGAAGTGTCCCCCATTTTATTGCAGTGAAGATTTAAAATTCTCTAACAGTACTCATCTCTCCTCTGAAAGTCTTTCCTCCAGCTGCACGTGGTTTTGGTCACAGAGAGTGGGTTCAACTTCAGTCCTCCAGACCTTCTGTCCTCTGAGCTGTCTTGTCCTGCTCGGTGCTTAATACCAGCACTTGTTGCCATGGCACCTGTGGTGGCATCATGGTGTGTTCTCTTGGGGCAG
>VMDR010029996.1:0-12544 GCA_007922815.1 Macrotus californicus
ATCTCTCTTCCCCCTGCTCAATTCTTTACCCAGACACTTATCTTCCTAAACTGTCTTACATTTGTCCTACATACTCTTTAAAATCCATAAAACTTGTTGAGATTTTAACTGAGGTTGCAGTAAACTTATGGGTTAATTTGAAGGCAAAAAATGTCTTCATAATATTGACCCCTGATTTCAGAGCGTAGTGTATCTCCTCACTTTATGTTCTTTAATAATATTTCTTTATCTAGACTTTGCACATGTTTTATTAGGTTTATTCCTAGGTATTTTATAGTTTTTGCTAATAAGATCTTTATTTCCATTATATTTCCAATAAGTCACAGTGGTGTATATTAAGACAGTTTATTTTATATATTTATTTTGTACATTAAGTAACTTTATGTATGTATGTATGTATGCATGTATGCATGTATGATGAGTCAGGAACCAAATCCAGGCACAGCCCTTCCTCATGACCTACATTCTGTGTATATGCCCATACTTATTGGCAAATAAAGTGTGGGTGGGGTGGGGGTGGGGGATATTTTGCTAGACTCTTTTAACAATTTTACTAGTTTTTCAGTTATTTGATATGGATTCTGTAGGTGAAAAATCTTAATTATCTATAGAGAATAATAATGTATCCCTCCTTCACAGTATTCTGCCTCTTACTTCTTTCTTGTCTTGTCGCATTTAGAGGCAAACCTCTGAAAAGTTTTAGAATAACCATTAGTGATAGTGGACTTCCTTATCTTGTTCCTGACAATGGGAAGGCTTCCAATAGATGTGTGCTGAAGTTTCTGATAGATATCTTTTATCAAAGTAAGGAATTTCCTCTCTGCAACTAGAATGTTTATTGGAAGTTGCCTTTGTTTTGATAATACTGTCCAACTATCCTTAGTTGTAGATTGTATTTTTAGGATTAATGGATATTTGCTTATTGTAGGTGTATAAGTGGGTTTCCTCCAGTTACTACAATGGACTGAATGTTTATATCCCCCCAAAGTCATACGTTCAAGTCCTGCCCCCCAAGGTGGGGGTATTAGGAGGTGATTAGGTCACAACGGAGGGCAGAGCCCTCATGAATGCAATTAGAGCCCTTAGTAAAGAGGCTGAAGAGAGACCCCTGAGCCCTTCTGCCATGTGAGGTTACAGGGAAAAGACAGCCTGCTAGGCTGCGGGCTCTCACCAGATACAGAATCCGCCGGCACCTTTATCTTGTACAGAAGGTCCTCAGATATGGTCGCTTTGTTCATTGTCACTTCGTGGTAACATTGATGAGATGCCACAGGAACTAAAGACGGGCTTGTATCAATGAACCTATGATAAAACTGGTTTTGTCCTATGTCGCTTCACTTGAAGTCTCAGAACCTATCAATGATGTTAAATGAGGACTTCCTGTACCTCGCAGCCCCCAGGACTGTGAGAGATAAATTCCTGTTGTTTATAAGCCACCCGGTCTGCAGTATTTTGTTATAGCGGCCTGAATAGATCAGGACAATTACCTTTATCTGATTCTTTGTTTTATCATTTTTAATTTTTCTATTGCAGTTGACATACATTATATTAGTTTCAGTATATACTCCAGTGATTAGCTATTATATAACGATTATCCCAATAAATCTTGTATACATCTGATACCATACGTAGTTATTAGAATTTTATTGACTATATTCCCTATGCTGTACTTTACAGCCCCATGACTATTGTGTACCTGCCAATATGTACTTCTTAATCCCTTCACCTTTTCTTCCCATCCCTCCGACACCCTCCCCCAGTCTGGCAACCGTCAAAATGCTCTCTGTATCTATGAATTTGTTTCTGTTCTGCTTGTTCATTTATGTTTTTTAGATTCAATTGTGGATAGATATGTATTTATTACTATTTTATTACTTATGTTATCCTTTCTTTTTCTTCTTCTTCTTTTTCTTCTTCTTCTTCTTCTTCTTCTTCTTCTTCTTCTTCTTCCTCTTCCTCTTCCTCTTTCTTCTTTCTTCTTCCCCCTTTAACATTTCATGTAATACTGGTCTGGTGGTGATGAATGCAACAGGCCTTTCCTTCGAGAGGGGCAGACCTCAGAATGCTGGGCCGTCTGCTCTCAGACAGCATCCTCTGAGTGCGTGAGCAGTGGGCAGACAGAGGGGAAAATCCACTCTCTTTTAGACGTGTGCAAGGATTCAATAGGACGATGATCATGAAGCATCTAGCATGAAAAGCGTTTAATACACATTTTCCCTACCTTATCTCCAGACTCCAATACTCATGAATGACAGCTTAACAAAACTCTAGTTTCCCTTGTGCTGGTGAAATGGAGAGCACCTTCTCGATCACCCACTTCGGAAGCCTCCAGGATCACGCTGGCTTAAGTGTGAAATTTTGCACCTTTCTTCCCAGGGATCAAATGCCTGGTAACTGAGCCCATTTGCCCTACCTGTGTGTCCTTATGGCTTCTGCCCCGCACTGTGTCTCGGAGTTGTTCCTTCTTCCCAGCAGAACAAAAGGGGAAGCAAAGTGCGCGTGTGGGCTCAGCATCTCCTCTGTGCTGACTCATTCTAATCAGAAAATGGTTTCCCTGGGGTATAAATCTACGATCACATGTCTAGATCCAGACTGCATCCGTGCTGTGAGCGGTGTTTCTCCGCTGTTACTCCCATGGAGCGTCCAGTGCTTGGCCTTGTCTTCCACTGACCGCCCAGCCTGGCCATTGAAGCTGCCCTCTGCCCAGCTACCATTTTTGTCTGGGATGCTCTTGGACAAGTGCCTTAACTTGAGATTTTGAGATTCACTTTTCTCATCAGTAAAATAGGAAAACAATTGTAATTTCCCCGAACCGTTGGCGTTAAGGGCTATACAAATGTAAATATCTAGCATCTCAGAGGTGCTCAGTAACTGTCAGTTTCCTTATCTCCCCACACCAGTGGTTCTCACTCAGGCCGCATATTGGAATCACAGGAGGCACGGTGTCTGAAGCCTCTTTGCAATATGCCGATGCCTGACTCCCACCCACAGATGTGATTAGTCCGGGGCACCATTTGGGTATCGGGATTTTTTAATGGTCCCTAGGTGATTCCAACATCCTTTCTGGGTAAAAGACCAACTGGGGGGCTGCAACTGGGATGGGGGTGGGCTTGCTACTAACATCTGGTGAAGAAAGTCCAAGGGTACTGCTAACCATCTCACAGTGCGTACCACAGCCCCACAGCAAAGAGTTATCCAGTCCAAACATCAACAGTGCTGAGATGAGAAGCCCTAGCTAGCCTCTGTGAGCACGAAGATCCTTTTCGATGCTAAACTTTCACGGGTCACTTATTTCAGAATGGCACCTAAAACACAATAGTAGATGTGTGTGGTGTTCTCAGAATGACTGTTCTATCCACCGTTAAGTCTGCGTTCATCCACTCGCTCTGAATTCTTAGTTCCCAATCCAAGCCCCCTCCTTCGGTTTACCTTCAATAGTTCACTCAACCTGTTGGCTCTGGACCCCTGGTTGCAGCCCCAGCAACAGAAGTTCCAGCTTAAAACACCTTCATAGAGCCTGCCTCTCTAGCACTTAGAATCCTTGCTTGCTTTCTCAGTCCATTGCAGAAAAATAAAAGACACAGAAAAGAAAAAGCAGAGAGAGTAAGGGTTTTCTTTGGATTCCCACAGGACTTTGACTGTATCTCCAGTTTGACACCTACATGTTTTACTGTAGCTTACCTGTTTAGACGTCAACTCTCTCCAGTTAGGCTGTGCACTTCTTGAAGACAGGTAGCCCAGCCTTAGACATTCCTTCTCTGAGTCCCCTCCATGTGCTAGCAGCTGTGCTTACAGTGGGGGTCGCAGAAGCCACGGCGGCCCTGGCTCTCCTGCGGCCCCACAGCGCTGGGCAGTCCATTTGGGGGTCTGTAGGCCTCGCTCGTGGTGCTGGAGTCACGTGTTACTCACAGGCTGCGGGAAACCTGGGCACGCCTCTTTGCTGTGACACAGCACTTACATAGTGGGGCAGGGGCAGGGTTGCTGGGGCCAGCGTCTGCATGTACAGCTGAAGACGCTGAGCCCAGCACAGGTGACAGGCCTGCTGAGGTGACCGGTGTGTGAGTGGTTGAGTCAGGAACCAAATCCAGGCACAGTCCTTCCTCACGACCTACATTCTACCTATATGCCCATAGTCACTGGCAAATAAAATGTGGCTGGGGGAGGGGAGAACCTGAGCCTCCTCCCTCTCCCCACCATTAGAAGAAAGAGACATCCTAATTCCTTACAGCCTTTTTGTCCCCTCCACACTGTTCCAACCCTACCCCTCCGTGACCTTAGATTTGGTTAAAATCACGTGGCCAATCCTCCCATTGCAAATCCTTGGACTGGGTGGCCATAGTTATATCTGGTGACTGAAGTCTTAGTCACTAGATGTTCGCCACCTGCATCAGCAGAGGCCTTTTGAAACTAGCATCCAAAAGAACATCCAGCTCTTAAAAAGAGTAGAAGGTTTTGGAGAAATGAAACACCACCATGTGGGATTTTTCTCTTTTATTTTTAATTGTGGTAAATATATATAAAACATAAAATTTATCAGCTTAATGATTTTAAGTCTATAATTCCGTAGCATTAAGTATATTCATGATGTTGGACAACTGTCACCACTATCTTTTCCCAGAATTTCTCATCATCCCAAAAGTTGTAACTAATTAAATAATAATTACCCACTTCCCCCTACCCCAAACCCCTGGTAACGTCTATTCTACGTTTTGTCTTATGAATTCGACTATTCTAGGTACCTCATTCAGGAAGACTCACACAGTTTTTGTCCCTTTGTGTTTGGATTATTTCACTCATAATGCTTGCAGGGCTCATCCACATTGTAGCATGTGTCAGAAATGGGTTCTGTTTTATGTCTGCACCACATTTTGCTTATCCATTCATCCGTCAATGGCCAGTTGGGTTGTTCCCACCTGGGCTGTTGTGAGTAACGCTGCTGTACAGGTGTCTGTCTGGGTCCCTACTTCCCGTTCTTTGGGGAACCTGGGAGTGGAAGTGCCAGGTCACATAGCAATTCTGTTTGACTTTTTGAGGAACTGCCACATGGTTTTCCACAATGGCTGCACCATTGTCTGTTTCCTCACGTGAAGATTCTAGTTTCTCCACATCCTCACCGACATGTCCAGTCTGTTTTTGAAAGAGTGTTTTAGCAAGCGATAGGACATGCACCAGTGGTCTGCTTTCGGGTGTCAGGACAAGATGCCGAGATGCTTTGTGACCCTCCCTGGTACCTAGTGCAGGTAGTGGCATCCCCAAGAGCTCATCAAATGTCCAGCACCTCAAAGTGCTGTCCTGACTCTGGCTGGAGTTCCCTGATCACGTGGGAGAAGGTGACACCAAGCAGCTGGACTCAACTCCAACCTTTTCTTCAGCGGCAAGCTTTCTCATTTTTTGTCCAAAACCAAATCTTCGAACAAAGGTCCCCTGCCAAGGGGACGGTGCCCTCCTGCTGTGCCTTGGAAAGATGCTCTTGCATGTTTTCACGGTCTGGGGACTTCGTTCTGCATTGTATACTTCCACCTGGTGTCTGACTCAGGGAAGCACTGATGTCCTTGATCTGTTTCCAGGGGCTTGCTTTTCGTTCCACCATCAGTCGCTCGGACTTGAAAAGCTTTCAGGGCTCCTGGACCAAACAGAGCCCTGCTTTTTAGTGAGCACCTCATCACCTGGAAATGTAAGACTGGCTGTGCCTGCTTGTACTTGGATTTGCCTTTGCTTTGTGGACAATAGTGAAGCTGCGATTTGTTTTTGCTTTTAATTGTATCATCTGTCTTAGAAATGTGCAAAGCATCCACACCTGCCTTCCTGCACCTAATGGGATGCATTCCTCAATTCAGGAAACAGCTGCTGAGTGGGCTGGGTCGTGGATTTTTGTGGAAGTGGTATGACAGCCCTGTCCCTGCAGGGAGAACATTCTCTCCCAGCATGCTCTGGGTGGGGCACCCCACACAGCTTCCTCAATGGAGCTGCTCATCACTCCCAGGTCTCCTACCTGGACTAGGGCAAGAACTCAGCAGCCACTGTCTGTGCGTCGGGCATGCATAATGCTGTCCCAGATCTGTCCATTCCCTAACCCGCTGGCAAGCACCTCAGAGCCTTTCCTCTTTGAATCAATGTCGGGCTTTGCAACGTGGTAGACAGCTCAGCTTCCGCATTAGGGAATTAATGCACATTAAGCCTCAAGAAAAGATATCCAAGGTTTCCACGTCACTTAGTACACAGAGCTGACATCATAAAAGAGAGGTGACAGCTGAGAAAAACAGTAATTTCAGGGCTTTCTTAAGCAGCAGCTGGGTCCACCTACCCTTTGCCACTCTGTGGTCACTGCTGCCTTTTGGAGTGTCTCTTGAGTTTCTCTCTAAGGTTGGAGCTTCAGGAAAGGGAAGACTGCCTTCCAGGGCTGTCCCTCTCCTCTCTCCTGGTCTTCCCTTTCACGGAGAAACTGAGTACCCTCTTCCCTTCTCTCATTAAGCAGAACTCCAGTCAGATTCTGCTCATCTTCTGAAATTAGTTCTTGCTGATAAAGCTCTGAAGGAGTGAGCCTTGAAGATAAGCCTCTTTTCTCCTTCTAAGCGTGGCTGCCTCTCTCAGGTCTTCTCCAGCTGTTTAGCCGAGTATCATTCGCTCTCAGAACTTTGGGGATCTCCCGATCTACTCTACCCTTCCCCAAGCCAGACACGATTCCTTGAATTAAGGATCACATAAAAGTCAGTCTAGGAAAGGCCCACTCCTCTGTCTGAATTCTGAGTTGATATTTATGTCCTTCCATAGAAAACAGACTTTCACATAGTCCTCTCCTCCAAATCCCTTTGTGGCCTGACGGTCACACTCATATGTATTATTCTTTAGGGGCAAAAATTGTCTCCGTGGTCAGTATTTATTTCCTCCTTTAGCTAGTGGTTATGTAATCTGACTAAGTAAAACATTGCTCTTCATCTGACTTGATATTCATGCAAAATAATTAAACATTTCGGTGACTCTCCATAAGCACCTACTGTGTGCAGTGCACTGCAAAGACCTGAAGTGGAACGACACATGGCCCCTGCTTGAAAAGGCATTCACAGTCAACCCGTTGAGAAACCTTTGAAGGCTTTGATAAAAGACCCAGCGCTACAGGGGTGCAAAGAATGGAGAAATTACTTCTAACAGGCTAATCTGAGGAGGAGCCAGGGGATGGCATTTAGACTGCGCATCCCCATGGAGCAGTGGATGACCATACAGTAAACATTTTAGGCTTTGCAGGCCATCTGGTGACAGCTGTGATCACTCAGTCGCAGTGAGAAATCAGCCGCAAATGACACATGGGTGAATGGGCGAGGCTCTGCGCCAATAAAACTTCATTTACAAAAAAAGGCGATCACAAAGTGTTGCCTCCATGTGTAGTTTGCCAGCTCCTGTTGTAGAGGACATGTGGGCTTCTATCAGAAGAAATAGGGGGAAGAGCATGTCCATCCACAGGAGCAGCAGGAGCTAAAGTACAGGGGAATAAGAAGGGAGAGGCAGGCTTGGACTTGGACTTGGTGTCTCATAAAACAAGTGAGACTGTGACTTAGGGTAAGAGCCGATGGCGGAAGAGCCCTCATCCCACCCTCCATCCCTCAGACTAAACCTCTGGGCAGTGGTCAGCCACGGAAGACATTGGGCCGGAGAAGGGCTGCAACAACAATGTTTTTGGCCGTTGTAGGGAAGAGGGGGATGGAGAGCAGCCAACTGTTCCCGAAAGGCCAGGTCTGTGCCAAGGGTCTGAGGGCCAGGAAGGACTAATGAAGATATTGCTGTGTCAGTGGGCTCGGGGACTCCAGACGGTGGCCTTGCTCTTAACTGAAGCCCAGGGTTTGTGTATGTGTGTCTTTCATCAGACTGCAGGGTCCGTGCCTTATTATACAAAAACATAACACGCACCGAGTGTTGCTGGATTGTGGCAGGATAAAGCGTATTTGCATTTCGCCTTGTCAGATGATCTGGCGCAAACGAGAGAAGGGACACAGGAGTAATTTGAGGAGTTGGAAATTTCAGTCCTCAATCCTACTCAATAAGAAAAAGAGAGAGAGGAATACCATATGAAGGGAAATTTGAGTTGCATTTGAAAGAAACTAAGTTTCTGTCCTTGTCTCTAGAGCAGCACCCTTGAGACCCAGCCTAGTCTGTCCTCCCTTGTCGGTGCATTCTGCAGCCACCGAAGCTGGATGCCATCTAGATGTCCACCATGGTAGTGACCCGATCCTCACAGCAGCAGACTCCCACTGGGCAGCAAGAGCCTGTCCCTGTCCTTCATCAATGCTCTGTTTGAATTGAGCTCCTATTTTCAGTTATCCCAATAAGTTATATATTTATAAAGTATGAGGTCCCGGAATTGCTTCAAGAAGACTAATGTTAGCCCTTAAGATCATTTGTATGAGTATGGTGGAAACTGGTTCATCAAAGAAAGAGGATCTAGTTAACTGACTTGAGATTTCTTCTGATGCATGCTTCACATTGTGACTAAGACTAACTTGGAATTTTAAGGGGAATTACCAGTCACCAGTGTCCCTGGCAAAGGTATCCAGCATTCACAGTCTCAGACATTTCAGTACCAGCGGGATGGTGCGGGTTGCGCCGTGCTGTGCTGGCGCTGTGGCTTCAGTCGGCTGATCTCTCCGTGTATCATTTTCTTATCTGCACAATCAGCTGACATGAATACTCACCTCCTAGGGCGATTGGGAAGATTAAACACTGTGCTAGCAGTGACGCGCTCCAGCACAAAACACGTGTGCATCAGGGTCAGGTGTCATCACTGTCTCTATTGTTGTCACTGCTACATACACTAGTCCAGAACCATATGATTCTAGATCTACACATCTGTGCTTAGAGACTCTGTCTGGACAATAAATACCTCTCCGCAAGCAAAGACCCTTGCTCTAACCACGCCAGGCGAATGGTGAAGTCTGTTTTATGGCACGCGCGTTTATAACTGAGAGTAGACAGATCTCAGAAGCTGTTAGAGTTGTATCCAGTTGGCGTACTGTGCCCTAACCGAGCTCGTTGGCGTTTCATGCCATCCAAGTGTTCACAGATGCAACCAGAAGTGGATCAACACTCACATTTAAGGTCTGGACAAGCAACAGGGATTGGGCTTTTAGATGTTCTACTTTTAGTATGAATACTGACTTTCTATTCTGTGATGAGTCATTTTTCAAAATGTTCTGCCTCGGAGACCTGCAGACAACGAAATGCCTGCTGTGGCATGCGAGAATCGAGGGCGGAGCCCCTCAGTACTGTTCAGCGTGGGGACCCCGCAACCCCTGTGACACAGAGCCCTCCTGGAAGGGCTGAAGACATGTTCCAACCCAAGGTCTTCACAGACCTGCTTAACCGACTTCAAGTAAATAAGTTTGACTTTTCACCCCAGAGCGGGATCTCCACTCCTCCAAGCACAGGTTGAAAAAACGGGTGTGTAAGGGCAGAAAGCCTAACCTCTAGTCAGAGCGATTAGCTGGCCCAGCATTTATCTGTTAAATAAATAGGCAAATAGGCTTTTTGTGAAGTATTAAAGGTAAATACATAGGATAAATCCTCCGTTCAAAAATACACGGCTTTGCCCTGAGTGGCATAGCTCAGTTGGCTGAGCGTCATCCCTCAAAGCCAAAAGTCGCCCGGTGGATTCCCAGTCGGGCCCCAGGCCTGGGCTGTAGCCTGGTCCCAGTTGGGGGCGTGTAAGAGGCAACTGATCAATGTTTCTCTCCCACATCCATGTTTCTCTCCCTCTCTCCCTCCCTTCCCCTCTCTCTAAAAATGAATAAATAAAATCTTTTTAAAAATTGCACAGCTTTAATGAACTTTCACAAAGTGAACACACTCACGTAACGAGTATTCTGATTCCAGGAGACCCTCCCAGCACTCCCTTCAGTCACTAGCCCCCCACACCTCGCAAAAAGAATTCATAAATTTTTGTTTTTTAATTTTCACATTGATTTCTACGTTTAAAGAAATGAGAATATTGCTCTGGCCAGTGTGGCTCAGGTGGTTGGAGTATTGTCTGGTAAGCAAAGAGCTATGGATTGGATTCCAGGTCAGGGCACACACCTAGATTGTGAGTTCCGTCCCTGTGTAGGCCTGTGCCACCTCCCGTCCCGGTGTGTGTGGGAGACCACCAGGCGATGCTTCTCGCTCTCTCTCTCCCTCTTTCTCTAAAAAACAGTAAAAACATGTCTTTGGGTGAGGATTAAATAAATAAGAGTATTTATGGCTTTGACCTCTGTAACCATAGGTTTGTTTTGCCTGGGTTTGTTTATTTTTTTAAGAAAAGAAAGGAAAAAATGTTATCTAAATGGAATTTAATCCATTAAGAGCATATAGCATATACTCTTTTGTACCAGGCTTATTTGGGGGGTGGGGCACTAAACATTTTTACATTTAATTTAGAGTATAGTATAAAATTTTTTACATTTAATTTAGTGTATATGGGAAATGAGAATATAGGTTTTCCTTAATAGCCGTTTCTCCAGCCCGATTTATTGAATGACATTTATTTGACATTGGAAAGCTTACAGTGTGCTTGGTCCTCACTGCAGCCCGGGGTCTGCTGTCTGGCAGTTTGTTCTGTTCAGTTCTCTGTCACATTGTTTCTGTCCAATATTTTGACTATTGCAGCTTTAAAATGTTTTTTAAATTTTTTATTGTTGATTTTTTTCTAGAGAGAGAGAGAAAAAAAATCATCAATTTATTGTTCTACTGATTTATGCATTCATTGGTAGATTCTTGTATGTGCCTTGACTGGGGATCAAACCTGCAACCCTGGTGTTATCTGGACAATGCTCTAACCAAATGAGCTACGTGGACAGGGCTACTATTGTTCTAACATTTGTCATGGCAAGTTTCCCTGTTTTGAGTCTTTTTAATAACATTTTAGATAGCCTGGGATGTAGATATTCCTGGTGAATTTTGGAACATTTTGTCACATACAAGAAAAAAAAAAATCCTAGTGCTGTTTCCCTGTGATAAATGGTGTTAAATTTACTCAGTAAACAGGTATTGAGCGTTTGCTGTGTGCCAGACTCTGTTTTAGGGGCTGGGAATACCACAGAGAACAAGGCACACCCCCACCCTGACACACGTTCTAATGGGGGAGACTGGAGGCAGAAGAACAGAGAGGTGATTTCAGAATGCAGTGAGTGTGCTATCAGGAGAGCAGGGGGAAAGGGTGACAAGTGATGGCTGGAAGAGCAGGGTGCTGTGCAAGTCACGTGATCAGAGGTCTCTCAAAGACGGCGATGCTGGAACTGGAACTTGCATCATGCCAAGAGTATGTGACATCTGTAAATCAACTTGGGAAGACTAGACATGGTTAAAACTTCCAGCCTGGGAACAGAGCATTTATTTCCACGTATTCGTATAGTTTATACCTGCCAGTACCATTCTGACATTTCCCACGTAGATTCTCTGCATTTCTTGTGAAGCCTGGCCTTAGATATTTCGTTGTGTTTGTTGGGGTGCGGTGATGGTGATGATGGAGAATGAAATCTCTTTCTCTGTAACCTTCAGAACTGCCGTTAGTCTGCAGAACAACAGTTCTGGATTTCTTACCTTTATCACTGTCTGGCCGCTCTGTGGAAATTTCATTAATTCCGAGCATTCTCAAGACTCTGTAATAATATAATCATATCATATAGAAATAATGATAATATTGACTGCTTTCCAATAGTTATACCGCTGATATCTTTTTCATAATGTATTACCAAAAGTTTACCAAAACTTCCATTTTTAATATGCGATAGCACTTACTACACACCCTAACTCTGAGTTCAATTTTCACCACCAAGAAACATAGGTGTATACTCAATACATATTTTAAGTTACTCTCTGATTACAAGCTTATTATGGGATTCAGAAAGTCTGTTTCTAATTCTGTAAATGTTTTTACCAGGATGATTTCTAAATGCCATTCTGGCATCTATTTAAATTCTTTTTTCCTAAAAATTTCCTACATTAAATCATCCTTGCATTCCTGGAATACAACCTGCTTCATCTTGCTCAGTGATTCTTGTAATGTTCTGATGAATTCAGTTTGCTGGTAACTTACTTAAATTTTTAAAAATCTGTAGTTCATAAGTGAGACAGGCCAATGGTGCTACCTCTCTGAAGCTTAGGTTAGGTTAGTGTTCCAATTTTTACGTGTCCGGAGAAGCTTATACCATTACCTGTTCCTTTAGATTTTGATGGCTATTCACCAATAAAAAAAATATGGCTCTGGACTCTTTTAGGAAAAAAATATTTTTTTGTAACTTTTAACATTTCTTCTAAGGCTTCCATTCTATTATGTTTTCTTGTTCATCTTAAGTCAGTTTGGTAATTATTTTAGTGTATCTTTTTCACAGAGAGTTTCAAATATTGTTAAATAGAATTATATATAAATTTACTTATAATTTAAAAGTACTCTGATGTATTATCTTTTTAGCTTTAATATTATTTATCTGGATATCATTGCTTTTTTCTTTATTAAAGTTGGTCATTAAAAAATTGTTCTGGAGAACCAGCTCTCAGTTTCTAATGCAAGTGTTTTTTTTTT
>VMDR010029997.1:0-12533 GCA_007922815.1 Macrotus californicus
GCCCTCTGGTGCTGATTCTGGTGCTGCTTCCCGGGTGGGAGGGCTTATGTACGCTCTAGGACCCTGTGGGTCTCTCCAACGAGCTCTCCTGTGAGTCCGGGAGTTTCTCCCGCTGCCACTGCCTCTGCCACCACAGGAGCTTTCAGAGGCTCTGAGGCTTTGTTTCCCTGAGCTGGAACTCTGGGTTGCGGGGTCTGTCCTGCTCCCCAGTTGTTCCTCCCAGTTTATCCGCACAAGGGAGTGGGACTCCCGGTCCGCAGCCGCCAACTCTCCCAGCCAGCCGCGTCTTTCCCCGGTCTACCAGCCGCCGCCCCGCGCGAGTCCTCTCCGCCCGTCTCGTCCCTCCTACCGGTCTGGATGAAAGTTTCTCCTTTAGTTCCTTGGTTGTTGGACTTCCATACAATTCGATTTTCTGTCAGTTCTGGTTGTTTTTTGTTTTAAAATTTGTTGTTGTCCTTCTTTTGGTTGTACGAGGAGGCACAGTGTGTCTACCTATGCCTCCATCTTGGCCGCAGAAAAATACCCATTCATCTTTTGATGAACACTTAGGTTGCTTCCATATCTTGGCTATTGTAAATAATGCTGCAATGAACATATGCATACATATGTCTTTTCAAATTAGTGTTATGGGCTTCTATGGATAAATACATAAAGGTGCAATTTCTGGGCCCTTCTTTGTCTCTTGTTACAGCCTTTGTTTTAAAGTTTATTATGTGTGATATAAGTGTTGCTACCCCAGCCTTTTTTTTTCTTTATTTCATGAAAAATCTTCTTCCATCCCTTTACTTCCAGTCTGTGTGTGTCTTTTGATTTGAAGTGAGTGTAGACTGCATATGTAATGGCCTCATTTTCTTATTCATTCAGCCACTCTATTTCTTTTGAATGAAGCATTTAATACTTTTACATTTAAAGTAATTGTTAATAATTATGTAGTTTTTAAAAATACATTTTATTGATTATGCTATTACAGTTGTCCCATTTTTTCTCCCCTTTATTCCCCTCCATCCTGCACTCCCCTCTCACCAGCATTCTCCCACCTTAGTTCATGTCCATAGGTTATACATATAAGTTCTTTGGCTTCTCCATTTCCCATACTATGCTTAACCTCTCCCTGTCTATCTTGTACCTATCATTTACGTTTCTTATTCCCTGTACCTTTTCCCCCATTCTCCTTCCTCCGCCTCCCCACTGATAACCCTCCATGTGATCTCTATTTCTGTGAATCTGTTTCTGTTCTAGTTGTTTGCTTAGTTTGTTTTTGTTTTTATTTTAGGTTTGGTTGTTGGTAGTTGTGAGTTTGTTGTCATTTTATTTTTCATAGTTTTGATCATCTTCTTTTTCTTAGATAAGTCTTTTTAACATTCATATAATAAGGGCTTGGTGATGAAGAACTCCTTTAACTTGACCTTGTCTGGGAAGCACTTTATCTGCCCTTCCATTCTAAATGATAGCTTCGCTGGACAGAGTAATCTTGGATGTAGGTCCTTGCCTTTCATGACTTGGAATACTTCTTGCCAGCCCCTTCTTGCCTGCAAGGTTTCTTTTGAGAAATCAGCTGACAGTCTTGTGGGAAAGCCTTTGTAGGTTACTGTCTTCTTTTCTCTTGCTGCTTTTAAGATTCTCTCCTTATCTTTAATCTTGGGTAATGCAATTATGATGTGCCTTGGTGTGTGCTCCCTTGGGTCCAACTTCTTTGGGACTCTCTGAGCTTCCTGGACTTCTTGGAAGTCTATTTCCTTTGCCAGATTAGGGAAATTCTCCTTCGTTGTTTTGTCAAATAAGTTTTCAATTTCTTGCTCTTCCTCTTCTCCTTCTGGCACCCCTGTGATTTGAATGTTGGAATGTTTGATGTTGTCCAGGAGGTTCCTAAGCCTCTCCCCATTTTTTTGAGTTCTTGTTTCTTCATTATGTTCCTGTTGAATGTTTCTTCCTTCTGCTCCAAATCATTGATTTGAGTTCTAGTTTCCTTTCTGTCACTGTTCGTTCCCTGTATATTTTCCTTTATGTCACTTTGCATAGCCATCACTTCTTCCTCTATTTTGTGACCACACTCAACCATTTCTGTGAGAATCCTGATTACCAGTGTTTTGAACTGTGCATCTGATAGCTTGGCACTGTCTTTATCATTTAGTTCTGGTTTTGGAGCTTTGATCTGTTCTTTCATTTGGGCCATATTTTTTTGTGTGTTTCAGGGCACCTGTTATGTTGTAAGGGGCAGAGCCTTAGGTATTCACCAGAGTGGGGCAACCCAGTTAGCTGTGTTGTGGTGCTGTATGTGGAGGAGGGGTCAGAGAGGGAACAATGCCATTTGCTCGGCTCTTGACTGGTTTTCAGTCACTTCCCTCACTACCCACAAGCAAAATGAGCCCTTCTGGAAGTGATTCCTGGGTGAGTGGGTTTGTGTACATTCTAGGACCCTGTGGATATCTCCAATGAACACTCCTGTGAGGCTGGGAGTTTCTCCCACTGCCACAACCCTCACTGGTTTATACAGTCAGAGGTTTTGAGGCTTTATTTCCCCACACAGGAACCCTGGGTTGTGCAGTCTGTCTCACTCCCTAGTTTTTCCTCCTGGTTTATCTGCACACAAATGTGGGACTGCCCAGTCCTCCAGCCACCACCTTGCACGAGTCCTCTCCATCCTGGCTGCCCCTCTCTATCCCCCCTACCAGCCTGGATGAATGTTTCTTCCTTAACTCCTTGGTTGTTGGACTTCCATACAGTTCAATTTTCTGGCAGTTCTGGTTATTTTTTGTTTTTAAGTTTGTTGTTGTCCTTATTTTGGTTGTGTGAGGAGGGAAAGTGTATCTACCTATGCCTCCATCTTGACTGGAAGTCTCTAATTATGTAGTTGTAGCCATTATATTATTCACATTTTTACTTTTTTTCTTCTTTTTAACATTTAATTGAATTTATCAGGTGACATTGGTTAATAAAATTATATAGGTTCTAGGTGTACAAGTCCAGTCTCCTTCCATCACCATTTAAAGAAGTCCTTCAAACATTTCTCGTAATATTGTTTTGGTGGTGACGAATTCCTTTCGGGTTTGTTTTGTTTTGTTTTGTTTTTTTGGGGGGGCGGTCTGGGAACTCCTTTATCTGTCCTTTAATACTAAATGATAGCTTTGCTGGGTAGAATAATCTTGATTGTTGATCCTTGCTTTTCATCACTTTGAATATTTTGTGCCAATCTCTTCTGGCCTGCGAAGTTTCCATTGAGGAATTAGCTGACATTATTATGGGAGCTCCCTTGTAATTAACTGATTACAAGGTAATTAACTGATTTCCTCTTGCTACTCTTAGGATTCTCTCTTTGTCTTTAACCTTTGGCATTTTAATCATGATGTATCTTGGTGTGAGCCTCTTTGGGTTCATCTTGCTTGGGACTCTGTGCTTAGTGGGCTTGTGTATCTATTTTCTATGCCAGGTTAGGAGAGTATTCCTCTATTATTTTATCAAACAGGTTTTCAAATCCTTGCTCTCTCTCTTCTCCTTTCAACACCGCGATGATACAAATGTTGGTATTCTTGATGGTATTCTACAGTTCCTTAAAATCTTATTATTTTTTATTTTTTTCTGTTCTGAATGGGTCTTTTCTGCTACCTTGTCTTCCAAATTTTTTCTAAATCCCCTGCTTCATCTAATCTACTGTTGATTCCCTCTAATGCACAGGTGTTAAACACAAGGCCTATAGGCCGAATCTGGCCCTTCACCTTGTTTCTACCCAGCAGCAGCGCTGAGCTCCTTACCCCTAGTTAAGGAGTAGTTACATTTATACAGTCCTAAAATTACATTCGGCCCTTTGGAGGCAACCACGTGGCTGATGTGGCCCTCGGTGAAAATGAGTTTGACATCCTGCATGTATTCTTCATTTCAGTTATATTCTTCATTTATGACTGGTTCTTTTTTATGTTTCTATCTCTATTTTTATGTTTCCTATTTCTTTGTTCGAAGTTCTCACTGAGATCACTAAGCATCCTTATAACCAGTGTTTTGAACTCTGCATCTCGAAGATTGCTTATCTTCACTTAGTTTAGCTCTTTTTCTAAAGCTTTATTATTTTTTTTCATTTGGCACAGGTTTTTTTGTCTCCTTATTTTAGCTTCTTCCCTGTGTTTGTTTCTATGTATTAGGTAGAGCTGTTACATCTCCCAGTCTATGTAGATTGGCCTTATATAGCAGATGTCCTGTGGGGCCCAGTGGTGCAACCGCCCAGGTCACCCAAGCCAAGTTGTCCAGGGGCACCCCCAAGCATGTGAGCTGTGTGTGCCCTTATTTGTACTTGAGCTTTGATTACTGGTAGCACATCTGTAGGAGGGATTTACCCCCAGGCCTACCAGCTGCCAGTACTGGCTACAGATTTGAGGAGGACTTCTGCAGGGAGCAAACCCCACAAAGCAAGACTTGCTCCAGTGGGGCTCTGGTCCCTGCTGAGTCCTCCCCTTGAATGTTGCTCATGGAGGTGATTGGATGGTAATCCAGTGTAGTCTGAAGTTGGACACCAGGTGATTTGGCTCAGGGGTCTCCCTGGAGGTGCAGGCAAGGGTCAGTCACCCCATAATCCCTACCCAGGACCAGTTAGCCTAGGTACAAATTGACCTGCAAATGGATGCCACTTGTGCTAGGCTTGCAGGTCCCTGGGAGAGACCAAGCTGCCAATCAAGGCCTGCTGCTGCTAATGTCAGGCCTGGGGCTACTTAGCAAGAGGTACAGGTCATGCCAAGGCCAGATGTTATGTGTTTGCGTTTGTGAACCTTTGAGAGATTTTAGGAAAGTCCATAACCCAAAGGAAAGTATGAGCCAAGACTGACTTTAGCTTTGATTCATTGTATTTGTTGCCTGTGGATGTTGCTTCTCTTCACTGTAATGCATGCAAGAGACATCAAGGAGTTTCATCTGAAGCTTTGGAAGCACTCAGCACATAGGGGTGGTTCTCACCCTGGGCTGTCGCTGGAAGGAGGATGATCCCAGTAACAACATTGTTTTCCAGCTGAGATAGAGTAACTTGCCCTAAATCACACGCCTGTAAATAACGAATCTGCCATCTGGCCCAAAGCCCATACAGGTCTCCCGATGCCCCAGTGCATGCCCACTACTTCATAGTGCCAACAAGCACACTTCTCTTCCTAATCCCCAATAAACCAGGCAACTCAATGTTTTGTATATTTCTCTTCTTTTTACGCTAAAAAAAAATTGACACTCATAACCTCCAGACTGTAGAAAGTAGCATTGTTTCAATCTACCCACCCCATCAGACATCATTCTACACCCCCCAGACACCATCCTCTCGCCTTCCCTTAAAATCCTGAATTAAAATCCATGAGAAGTTGCAGGACACCCAGAAAGGAGAATCACCAATCCAGGTTTCCTTAGCAGGTGAAGGTATTCAGGAACTATTGTAAATTAGGGGAGAGGAGGCTTCTAGCTGGCCCTGCCCAGCTTTTTCTCACAGACCCAGCGGAAGGGCCTCATGCAGACATTATCATTCCATTTGCCAGAATTTATGAAGTGGGCACAGTCCTCGCCTCCCTCGAACTCATGTCCATTCCAATTGTCTGGCTGTTGTGGACTCCAGAACCTAAAGACACCAAACAGATGTGGGCCCAGGATGCCAGACCCCCAGCCAATCTGAGGAGCCCATTTTGCCTTTGAACCTGCTAAACAGAGATAGCAGGTCCGGGTTAGAGGCACAGAGGGTAGAGCACACACACTCACTGGAAGCCCTTCTCGTAATCTGTCCCGTCCAACCATGTCCAGGCACCATCTTGGTCAGTGAGGCCAATCCAGGTGTCCAAAGAGGATGTGTGTTGCTCGAGAAATATCTAGAGAGAAAAGAGGAGGGTGGTAGCCCCTTTGTAGACCAACCAGCCACCCAAAAAAGCCCTCCCAGGCCTCACCTGCTCCTCCAAGGAGCTGACCACCACCAGGTGCGCATTCTTCAGTCGGCAGTACTTCTCAGCCTCCAGCCAAGGCTTCTCAGTAGTGGAGAACCAGTAGCAGCTGCCTTCATGCTCCAGCCAGTTAATGGGGCAGCAGGTCTTCTGGGAGCCTGAAGGGTGGGTGTGGGGAGGGTTTGAGATGCTGCCCAGTGGGACAAGAGCACGATATGGGGCTCGGCATTCCCTGCACACCACTCACAGTTTCTCTTGAGCTCGGCCATCTGGATATTCAGAGAGTTCAGTTCTTTGGCCAGCTCCTGGACTTGCATGACCATGTCAGAATAACCTGGGACATGCACAGAAGGACAGTGGGACAGTCCAGGGGACCCACCCCAGGACCCTCCAAACCCTCCCACCACATCAGGCCCAGTGGAAGGGAGAAGGGGGCTGACCTGCTTTGAGTTCCTGCTGCTCTTTCTCCAGCTTGCTCTCCAGAGAGAACACCTTGTCATTCAAGCTGCGGGCTAAAGGGGAGGGCACTCAGCATCCCAGGATGCTTTCATCCCACCTGTGTCCTGACAGTCCCGCCTTACCTTTGTGCACACACTCCTGGAGGGTCTCTCACCTGCTTGCAGCTGCTGCCCCTGGTTTTCTACTTCCTCTTTCAGAGACGTTATCGTTTCTTGCAAGAGGCCACCTGGAGGACATGGGGACTCAGTGCTCAGGATTCAGTTCCCACCCCTGCACCCCCTCACCCCAGCCTAGAGCTCCTTCTAGCCAGGCTCACCCTGGGCGTGCAGTGCCTGGACCTCCGCCTCAGAGTTTGAAGCGAAGTTGCTATAAGTTGCTCTCAGAGTCTCCAGGTCCCTCTGAATCTTGGAACCTGATCAAGCAGACAGCACACTGAGTGCTAAGAGTCATCAGGTGCTCCCTGTGCTGGCACTGAGCGGGGCACTTGTCATGCATTGTCTCATTGGGTCCTCACTGTCACTCACCCCCAAAGGGACAGGCACTGTTTTGTCCAAGCTTGCAGATAAGGAAAGTAAGGCAGAGAAGGTTAAATAATTTGACTACATTACCCATATCCACCATGTTCATCATCAGTGCCCGCATCACTGAACCCCACTATTGACCCCATTACTGCCCACCCTGTGACCCTCACTTTTGGATCCAATCACACAGATGCTGATCAGCAGGAGGAGGCTGAGGACCAGGGAGAGCAGGAGGAGGCGGGATCCAGAGCAGAGATGCTGCAGGAGGACCTGGGGCACAGGCAGCCCTGCAAGAGAAAAGGACTTCAGGACAAGGAGGACCAGGACAGGAGAGAGACAGGGGAGGAGGAGAGGCCAAGGGACTTGTCAGGGAAGAACGCTGGTACAGGGAAAGCTGAGGGGAGGCTGTGGTGCAGGGGATGTCCGGGCCTCTGACCGCTCATGGACCAGCACAATCCTCAGTCTCATGGGTCCTCACCCCCTCGTGGCACCTGATGGTGATATGTAAGGTTTTATCATCAGGGCTGGTGGGAGGCAGGCCCTCAGGAGGCTCAGGCTTATCTGTGTTGTCAGTTAGCAAATGTTTCCTTTCCAAAAACAACTATTCACTCCCCCAGTGCAAACGCTCATCTCTCCCCCAGGGAATGGGCCACCAGACCTGCTGTGATCCTACCTGATCCTATCTTTTTGAGGATCTTGTATCTTCTTCTTATGGGAATCCTGACCCCTCCAAGTGGGGACCCCAGCAGTGCACATGCTGTGCAGATACACTGTGACAACAGGTCCTCCTAATCATATTATGAGGGTATTTGGGAGACATCTTTCTCCTTCTTACCATTTCTAAACCCGTGACTTTTCTTCTCACTCTCCAAGGACTGGAGGTCTTCATACGTCATTGACATGCCTGGACCCCCTGCAAGACTGTCAGAGCTGAAATGGAAGCAGGACCAGAGACCAGTCTGGGGCTGAATATTGGGAGACTGAGGAGGCTGGGACTAGATTGGAGCTGAGGTCAGGGCTAGAGCTGAGGTAAGAGAAGAAATTCAAGTTGAGGATGAGCCAGGGTTAGGACTAGGAATGGGATTGGGCCTGGGTTTACAGCTGAGATCAGAAGTGGGGTGAGGACTGGTGTTTGCCCTGGGATATGATCAAGTGTTGGATTGAAAGTGGAGGGAAGTTGGAGCTAAATGTATTACTAGGATGGTCCAACATTGGGGCTACAGTGAAGGTTGCATTTCCACCTAGGACCGGGGTCAATATTCATGTTGATGCCACGGATAGTGTGGCCTAAGCTTGGATCTGAAGTTGGTAATAGAAGAGACTTGAGAGTCACCTTGAGGTTGAGGCTGGTGTCAAGATTCAGGTTGACTCTGGGATTGAAGCTCTAGTTGGAGGTTAAAGAACAAACCTGGTTTAATATTAGAGTTATGGGTGTGGCTAGGCAGGGGGAAGAGAGGGCTGGAGATGGGGCTGAGTGTGAATCTCAGTTTGTGACTAAGGTTTGGCTGCCATACTTCAAAACCAGTTAAGTGAATTGAAATTCCATTTGGTCATTAAATCTCTCAGCTGCCTTTTTATATCTTTTCTCATTTGTCCCACTTGAGACCCAAAGTCCCCTCTTCCTGCTTTCTCTGACTCCCTCCCTGTCCCCTTGGTCTCACCTGGATCCCCAGTCCAGTTACCTGTGCAAAGTCTGGAGGCTGTGATGCTTGGTTTTGTTGGGCAGCAATGAGTAGAGTTGGATAAAACGAAATCCTGGAGAGTGGAGTCGAGGAGACTGAGGGAGGAGTCACTTAAGTGCCTGCAGTCCTGCTGGTCTCTGTGTCTGAAAGCTCAGGAGTCTATTATCTGGGATCTCACATGCCATCAACATTGAGCAGTAAATAATAACTGGAACACAGGCGGAGACTGCATGTGAGCAGATGTTATATATGGGGCCAGCCTTGATCTCCTCCTCCTGGTGTGTCTGGTCATTTTCAGCTTCTGTTGAGCTCTCTTGACTTCCTCATTGTTACTATTTGGGAGGGGTGAGTTTTCCAAAAGGGTTCACAGGTGCAATCTGTTCTTTCTTCTCTTCCCCACAATATTTTCACTTCCTGCATCAGAATTTTCCAGAGTTAATGGTGTCTCCACCACTGCACACCCAGGTCCAGGGGAGCCTTTTTCTCTGCTCCTGCTCAATCGTGGCCTGAGTCCCCGGGCATCTGAGTGTCCTCTGGGGCCTCAGGCACCAACTTTGCCTAGCTCTGGCCTAGCTCACCTCAATGCCCCAAAGAAAGGAGAGGCTGAAGGAGATTAGGATTCCTAGCCAGACTGAGACAGGAGGAGCTGTGAACAGGAACAAACTTTTGTTGTACACCACATCTGTGGTCAGGATTTTGCCCGGCACTTGCTGTATAGTAACCATTCAGTTCTCACAAGAACCACAGAAGACATTTTAGATCAGTCCATCATCTAAAGGCTCTAGATCACTCACCTGGTGAGCAAAAGAGCCAGACTTCATGTCTGGTTCCTCCCGACACCCTGGTCTGGGCTCTCTGCACACCCACTGTCTTCATGAAAGGGGTTCACTTGCATCCTGGAAACTCTGTAGATCTCTCATACACACTATCTGGCCAACACAAAGGAACTTTAGTGTCTTAAAAGTAGAGAAGGAAGCAGATTAATTTTAGATTATATTTTCTAATTTCATTATTTTCATTATAAATGGGATTGTGTTGTGCTACCTGCTTTTTTAATTCAATTAACAATGTATCAGGACCATTTCTTGGCATCAGTTTATAAAATATCCTTTATCCATGTCTCATCTTCATTTCATTTCATAATATGTACCATAACTTGTTTACTAAGATTTCACTATTGGTGGACATTGCTTTCTTGTTCTGCTTTTATTTGGTATTCTGATTAGTATTTGCCTGAAATTGGGGTACAAGCTATTTATTAGGGATCCGTGCCTGTGAAAGGAAGGGGGAAAAGGCAGAGTGAGAAGTTTGATAGCTGTGAAGACCCCGCAAACTTCAGCCAATCCAGCAGGGGGTTCTGGGATTCCAACAGCTGTGCCTATCAGAGCTGTCCTGAGCTGGGTTGAACCTGGGCCTCTAATACCCACGTTGCCCAGTCACCAGATGAGGGTCACCCCACCAGGGGTATAACCTGATGGGAGAAGGCTGTGGGCACCGACCACACTCCCCACACTGGGCACCACGTCCTTCCTGGAAGGGAGGGCATCTGGGTAACTCGTCTCTGTGCCTCCCACAGTACTGCCTTGTACTCTCATTTTAATTTGGGCATAATCAACCATTTTGAGTTGCTGAGTCATTCCCACAGAGAACAGGCTATGTTTCTCCATTCACTCACACATGCATTTAAGCATCCACTCAACAAGTACTTATTGAGCATCTACATCAGGGGTATCAAACTCATTTTCACCGGGGGCCACATCAGCCTTGCGGTTGCCCTCAAAGGGTTGAAATAATTTTAGGACTGTATAAATGTAACTACTCCTTAACTGTTAAGGACTTGAAATTACATTCGGCCCTTTGAAGGCAACCTCAAAGCTGATGAGGCCCCTGGTGAAAATGAGTTTGACACCCCTGGTCTACAGTATGCCAGGCAGTCTCCTTCAAAAGACACAGACTTAAGATATAAATAGACAGACAAATGAGATCCTGCCCCCATAGAACTTACATTCTGGTGGGTGACAGATACAATAATTGAGTAAATACATATATAATATCACATGGTGATAAGTGCTATGGAGGAAAATACAGCAGTGAAGTAAGTTGGGGTCAGTTTTTAACAGGCCATGAAGAATAGGGTATCAAAGAGGTCTTCCAAGCAATTTTCAGAATAGTAAGAGTGGGGGAAAGAATGAGGGTCAGAGAGTGCTCCCAAAGGCCGGGCCTAGCAGAACCTGTCCTACCACAGGCCACAGTTCCTACCTTGGTACATGCAAAGACCCTGTGGGCATTGACCCTCCCTGCACAGTATTCCAACCCTCTTGTGCAGGGAGAAGTGATGGAGCGTGCTGACAACTGGGGTGCAGGAGAACAAGGTTGAGCAGTGAAACAGAACATGTATCGGGGCTATAGACCACGATTCCACAGGGGCCCTCCTCCTGAAAGACAGCCTACAGAGGACAGCAATGAAGAGGATGAGGAAAATCAAGAGATGAGACCCAAGGTCAGCAGCCACCAAACATTGATATCACTGCAGCTTCAATTACTAACACAGATGCTCAGTAAACCCTAAACCACAAGATGGGAAAGAGACCAGAGCAGCTGATCCACCAGCTGAGAATTTGTTGACTCCCTGAGGCTGAGCAGGGTGGGCTGAGTTAGTGCTGACTTACCATCTCTACTATCATCCAGTTAAGTTATACAAAAGAGGAAATGAATTCAAAATTCCAGTAACTGGAAATGAACAAGAGTTTGGAACTAAAAATCTTAAGTGCTTGCTTTTTGATTGTTGACCAGATAACTGGAACTATCTGCATTATCTATACAGCATGGGGTTTTTATTATTTTTACTTAAAGATATCTCTTTTGGGTAATGACAAATATGTTTTTTTAAGCCAGATTTTTCTCAATACATCTTTAAATGTTTTAAAATTGTTTCATGTTTGGTCAGGTTGAGATTTTAGAACCTCCTTTTTAATTTGTAATAAAGGTTTACTACTTGATTTTTGTGTGTCAGCAAACTACAATCTGGCTTCTGGCCAAGATGGAGGTGTAGGTAGACACACTGTGCCTCCTCGCACAACCAAAAGAAGGACAACAACAAATTTTAAAACAAAAAACAACCAGAACTGACAGAAAATCGAACCGTATGGAAGTCCGACAACCAAGAAACTAAGAAACATACATCCAGACCGGTAGGAGGGGCGGAGAGGACTCGCGTGGTGGGGCGACAGCTGGTGGACTGGGGAAAGGTGCGGCTGGCCGGGAGAGGTGGCAGCTGCAGACCGGGCATCCCACTCTCTCGTGAGGATAAACTGGGAGGAACAGCTCGGGAGCGGGATGGACCCGCAACCCAGAGTTCCGGCGCGGGGAGGTGAAGCCTCAGAGCCTCTGATTGAAAACTCCTGTGGGGGTTGAGGCAGCGGCAGCGGGAGAAACTCCTGGCCTCACTGGAGAGCTCGTTGGAGAGACCCACAGGGTCCTGGAGCGTGCACGGCCCTCCCGCCGGGGATCGGCACCGGAGCCAGCACCAGAGGGTCCCGGTTGGACTGTGGGTAGTGCAGAGGGTGTCTGGTAACCGGCAGGGAGTGGAGCGGCTGCCATTGTTCCCTCTCGGACCCCTCCCCCACAAACAGCGTCACAACGCAGTGACGTGGCCGCCCCGTCCTGGTGAACACCTAAGGCTCCACCCCTTACTACGTAACAGGCTCAACAAAACAACAAAAATGGCCCAAATGAAAGAACAGATCAAAGTTCCAGAAAAAATACAACTAAGTGATGAAGAGATAGCCAACCTATCAGATGCACAGTTCAAAACACTGGTAATCAGGATGCTCACAGACTTGGTTGAATTTGGTCGCAAATTAGATGAACAAATGAAGGATATTATAAGGGAAATGAAGAAAAATGTACAGGGAACCAACAGTGATGGGAAGAAAAACGGGACTCAAATCAATGGTGTGGACCAGAAGAAAGAAAGAAAC
>VMDR010029998.1:0-12532 GCA_007922815.1 Macrotus californicus
TTTATTGTGTATTTAGGTTTTCTCTTCTGAGCTATTTGTAGCCAGAGCCTAGAAACTGAATTTTTCTCTGCGTAGTTCAGACTTTTTTGGTTATTAAAGATGGCAAGGGCGGGGGGAGTCTGGATCTAGTTGTCTCCTGACAACCTTCAGGATAATATGGCAGGCATATGTTCCAATCCTCCTCATTTTTTATTTAAATAGCAGACTAATTAAGAACCTTGAAAAGTAATACTTTTATGATCTACTAATGTGGTTTGGTTTCACAGTATTATCAATTCTTTCTTAGAACGTTTGTAAACGGGCATAGTTGAGGTGCAGAGTGTCCAGCAGACATAAAAGAGTTTTCCGCTTTTAGGTGTCAGAGGAAGAGAACGTCTTCTGGACCTGATTGCCACGCTTCTGGTGCTGCAGTTTCTCCGCACCAGGTTGGAACAAGTGGGAGTAGTCTTCAAGTCCCTGATGAAGTTGGACGATGCCTCCATTCCCAGGTTTTTTGTGATTTTTTCCATTTAAGTGTATATTTTTATTTTTAAATGTCATTTAATTTTTAACTATATTTTTTCCATTTAACTCTAGTACTAAGCAAGTGACTTATATTTTCAGTCATTTCTTAAACCTAGTAAGAAGCCACACAGAATTTTAAGTACAAAGAGAATTTCTTCACAGGGTGTGGTATGTTTTGCTCACACTCTTCATTGGCAGGGCAGACAGAACTTTTGCCTCTTTGGCTGCACGGGAAACTGGAACTCAGAGAGTTTAAGGGCAGCTTACAACAGAGCCTAGACCTTTACTTCTGGCTTAGATCTCTTTTCACTATAGTATATGAATTCTATGTGTTTTTGGAAAGTCCATAATCTGATTGTTGGGACTAGGCCTGATCCCAACAATTGCAGGGTCTGTGGCTAACAATACAAATGCAAACCCATATCCTATACGTCTGTGTATTTAAAAGTTGTAAGTTAAACTAAAATATGTTCTAAAGTTTTACCTTGATAAATCCAACTTCATAACCACCTAGAAGACCAGGATCAAATTTAGAATTCTGGGATCACTTTAAGTTTTATGCCAAAATGTGGCAGTGTGGAGAAAGCCAGTGCTCGAGCCTCGGCTGCTAGCCCCTGGTACCACTACAGGCCTTACACGCACCTGTGAATACCCCTGACCCATCAAAACTCCATCCGCGCCCCATGCAGATGGCTACCCTCGTGTATACACATACACACAAATGTAATTTGTTTATGTTTTTTTAAAAGGCAAGATAAGGGGAAAACTAATAAAACTAATAAAAATATTAGCTATAGGGGGAGGGGAAGGAGACAAGGATGAAAACTAGGTTTCTCCTAATATACCTTGTTTTATGATTTTGACTTAGAAGCTGTGTAAATATTTTACATAACAAATATCAAATACCAGAGAATAGAGATTATACATATTAAATTATACATGGGAATATACTCAGCAGCGCCTGGGATGTCAGGAAATAAATGGAAAGACAAAAAAGAGGGGGGGAGAAGTGAAACCTATAAATTAATGGACATATGGACAGAAGGCAATGTGCAGACCTTGTTTGGATCCTGATTTGAACAAAATCCATTGTATTTAAAAAACTCATTTAGGGAAATTTAAATATTACCTGGGTATTTTGTTACATTAGAGAATTATTTATAACTTTTTAAGTGTCATGTTTAAGAAAAAGTTCTTATCCCTTAGATACATGTTTACAGATGAAATTAAAATAAATGAGACCTATTTTTACTGTCTCACAAAGAGACACTTCTGTTTTGATTTTCTCCAATATGGTAGCCTCTACAATAAGTATTAATAACTTTGAACTTACTTTAGAATTGCAAATCAAAGTATTAAAGCAAGATTTTAAAAAGTAAAATATGGCTCTTGCTATATTATTGTTACTGTGAAAGCAAAGTGGTTTGTTGGCACTTTAATAAATAAAATGTTTAAATAACTTTACTTCCTGTTTATTGCCTATTTAAAACTTTTCTATTTTTCCTACTTTATGATGTACATAATATGAATGTGGTACCATGTTGCATGGTGGTGTATTAAACAAATTTTCACACTAGTGGATCAGTCAGAAGTCTCAAGGCCACCTGGATTAAAGGAAGGACAGTTGAATTAGTGAGAATATTTAAAATCAGTTTTGTTGCTTTCAGTTGCTACTGACTATAAGTAGACTAATAATTATTGAGAAACAAATCATTTAACTACTTTGGCCTGTTGCTATTTGGTGTGTTCATGTCATCATGATATTCAGCAAATATTTATTGACTGCCTACTCTGTGCCAGGGGCTCTTCAACATGTGTTTTGTTAATCCCCACAACAACCCACAAGATCACATATTGTCATCATAATTGAGGAAACTGAGACTTGCAGTGTGGAATGAAAGCTGTCAAATACCACACAGGCAATGCTGTGACAGCAGAATCAGGATTTGAACCCAGGTCTTAACCACCACACTATTCTGTTGGCCCTTTCCCAGTTTATAGGGAAAAAATCAGGAAGATGCAGAGAATTTTTCAAATTTTAAGCTTTTCCCCATAGAATTTTCTTTAAAACCTTAGTACATGTTACTACTTGTTTGCTAACAAGTTCTAGCAGATGACAAAAGAGGAAGCAGCTAACTAATTAAAATTTTTCGGAATTTTTCTGAGTTTTGAATAGACTTGAATATTTGAGAGTCTGGAATATTTGATAGCATTTAACAGACACAAACTTGAAGTTTTTATTTATGTGATAGAATTAAATATATGACAGTTTCATGGGTGATTCTCAGGTACTTTGCAAATAACTAGTCAAATTGAGAATTCCTGGTACAGTGAAAAGGAGAGAGAATTGGAAGCCTAGTTTGTAAAATAGGATTGAAGTTGTACATGAAGAATGGGTAGGATTCAGATGGAGAATGAAAAAGAATAACAATAAACGGATGTATGAAGGCTAGAAGGTGCTTGAATTGTCCTGGAGTCTGTGATGCACAGTGGAAGTGATGGGTGTAATATGCTTAAAAATGTATTTAATAAGTTAAAAGTGTATCAGGCTGGTAGAAGAACTTTAATAACATGTCAGAGAACTGCTTTTTATTAAATATCTTAATTTTTGACAGAATCATTTTGTCTGAGCTAATGTGCTAAATATGGTACCACATTACTTTTTGTATGTAATTATATTCTGAAATTGATGGAAACATTGCTTTTTTAAAATCTAGGAATATTCCCTGGGCTTTTGAGAAAATAAAAAAAGCAAGCGAATGGGCAAGAAGAACAGAAGGACAATATTCATCTATCTGCCAACGGCTGGAACTGGGTGAAGACTGGGACCGTGCCACTGAACAACTTTTGGGAATCCAACCCATGAGTGCCGCCTCTCCTCTTCACAGAGTCCTTAATTATGGTCAAGGCTAAAACAGCTGAAGCTGTGCTTTAAACTTTTTCATGCCTTTATCTATAAAATAAATATTAGTAGATACGTATATTGAAACTCAATTATGATTTTATCAAATATAGCAATGTCACTTTAAAATAAATGTAAGCAGAATTAATGAACAAGCAATAATAAAGTAAAAATTACAGTATTATAGATTTCTTGTATTTAAGTGTTTTAAGATGGTAAGACACATTTGGATAGTCCTTGAAGCTTGTTGCTTCTCCCTTTGAGGAATCTGGACTGAGCAAACTGGGAAGAAACAAGGATCTTTGGTCGATGTCCGCATTCCCATTTCCAGGGTCCTGGGTCTCCAGACCTTGATCCCCAGTATGCATGCTCCTCGGTGTGGGTCTTAGTCTGTGCATCCCTTGGTACTCTTATTACTTAGACAAACTGTGTCCTGAGCAATGCTTTCATGGCTCTTGCTTTTGGTGTTGGAGTCTCAAATCTTATCACCAAACCAAGGTCATCTAAATTTTCACCTGTTCTGGAAGTTTTATGGTTTTGAATTTCACATTTAGGTCTATGATCCATTTTCATTTATTTTTTGTGAAAAGTGTTAGATCCACTTTCCTCCACATTACCCCTCCTAGGCCATTAACACCCGACCTTTACATAAAGCCCTGGTTTCTTAGGGATACAGTCTTTGGGCTATCCTCCCACCTGTCATCATTGCTGCCATTCACCAACGGTCCAGCACTGCCCCTCATTCACACGGCTCAGGATTTCCCTTCCTACTGTTAGTCCTGCCTTCATCTTCAGTGACTTCCAACATCCTGACGTGTGACCCCTCCTAATTCCCTGGGCTTGAACTGCAGCTTGTGATACTGTTGGTACCCAAAAGATAAGAGGCTTGTGAGGAACTGCCATGGTGCCTTCTCCCACCAGCCTTTGTGTCTCCCTGGAAGGCTATGAAACGGTTTCTTGTCACCTCCTAGTTCTGATGAGGTGTGAAGGTTGGAATACAGCTGCAGACTTAAAAAAAAAACCCAGTTGCGTTTAGAATTGGTTCCTTAACAGTGTGTCCCACAACTCCTGTCGGAATTGTCCAGCTCCTTTGGGAGTATGGGACAAGGGGAGGTGGTACTATTCTTCCTCTTTCTGTTTATATAAGTAATAAATCATCTAAATCTATAGTAGCTTGTTTTATCTTTACTGGCAGAATCAGTCAGGTCTTGGCCTTGGCCTTGCCTGCTTGCCATAATCACAGAAGATGAACAGTGTTTTCATGGTCTGTTCGATTCAGGGATTTAAAAGATTGCTAAGACCCAGTAACAGAATATGTGAGTACACAGATACTTCCTTACATTGTTACTGGAAACATTCTACTAAAACAAAATTTTGCAATTCAAGTATTTATCAGAATTTAAATCACTACCCTCCTTTAACCTATAAATTCAACTGAAAGGAATTCCACTTCCAGAAATTCATCTTACAGAAGTATGGACCCACACAGAAAGATGTACAATAAAACTCATTTTAAAATTATATAAATGGGTATTTGTATTACATAGAAATCTGTCATGTCATATTCCTAAGTGGTTACCTTTGAGTAGAAACTTTGTTTTATGTATTTTGGGTTAGCTGAAAAATTTTTACAATTACTGACATTTTTTATTTCAAGATTTAAAATATTTTGCCAAGTCTTTATAAATCCAGAACACTCTTCTCTTTCCTCTTCTGCTGTTGACGTGTTGAAGAAACAGGGTCAGTTGTACGTCCTGTAGTATGTCCTACATTCTGGGCATGTCCATTTGTTTCCTTTTTTCTTTTCTCATGTTTCTTATCCTACTGGAAACTAGGTCTAAAGTCCTGAGTAGATTAAGGATCGACATTTTTGTCCACAGAAGCTGTACAGTCTGGTTCGCACTGGTGTTTGCATTGATAAATGGGTTTCCAGTGATGGTGTGTTTTCCCTCAATCTGTGGAGAAATACTTTGGCATCCAGTTCCTAACCCAGATTTCACCTAATAGTTTTGTCGCCCGAATCATTTTCAGGAGATACTGTGATTCTCTCTTCTAAACTTATTAGCTGGAATTCTTCCGAAATAATGAGCTTTTACCCATCAACTAATGGTATTTGGTTATAATACTTTTAAAAACTTATTTCAAAAAATATATCTAATTATTACAATAGTGTGTCTTCCTTTTATAGACTGAATCTCTGGAAGGCAGACTCTGCTCATTCTATCCCTAATGCCTAGTACTGTCCATTTTGTAAGCTCAGCACATGACAAAATAATGCACCAACTCAAAGATGCGTTGTTCATAAGAGTATTCTTTAGTTAACCTCATAGTTAAGTTTAAAAAGTTAATCTTGTAGATTAAGCACACCATTGGAAGAAACAAAAATAAAATGCTTGCTGTCATAAAGACTTTATTTGCAATTCCAAGTGAGAAAAACATTTACGCTTAAGTGGACTTTCCTAGCAACTTTGGGTGACTACATTTGTCGATCATTCACAACCTGGAGAAGATAATTTTAACACATCCTCTCATATTTTCTTTTTTATTTTACTTTTCAGTTACAGTTTACATTTAGTATTATTTTGCATTAGTTTCAGGTGTAGTTAGTTTAGTGTGACCAATCACATTCTTTACAAAGTGGTCCCCTAATATTTCTAGTACCCACCTGCCACGTACCTAATTACGATATTATTGACTACACTGCCTATGCCTTACATCCCCTATTTTGTAACTGCCAATTTGTACTTAATCCCTTCATCTTTTTCACCCCATCCCACCACGCCCCCGTCAGGTATTTTCGACAGGAAAAAACACCCAGATTTTATCTGGAAAACCAGATTTTCAGCCTAATAATAAAAAAGTGTCCTTATCTTTAAACAATACTCTCGAGAGTGTACAGCTCTCTGAATCGCTGACACGCGTCAGCCGCGCCCCACTCTCACAAGTAAAAATTGCTGGGCGCTCCGCTCCAGCCCGAGTCTCCCGAGCTGCCGGCGCTTTTCCTAGAAAGCCACGGGTCCACCCGCCGGACTACAGAGGGTGAGGGCCAGTTCCCTCCCGGGGCCCAGGTAAGCCAGCGGTCCGGCTCCCGCTTGCCCCTCCGCCCCGACGCACGCTTCACGGTTCCTCCTAGCCTCCCCTCCCGGCTTTCGGACCCCCTCCCTGCTCCTCTTCCGCCCCCCTCCCTGCTCCTCTTCCGCCCGGCGCCCGTCGGCCCGCCCACCCACTTCCGGTGGACCCCACCGGGCTCCGGCGCGCCCGCTTCGACGCGATTGGTCGGTGAGCGTGTCCCTCTGGGCTCCGGGCCCGCCATTGCTAATTCCCCTGCAGTGGCGTCACAAGGAGCTAGCGGGCGAGGGCCGAGCGTTGCGAGCGCCGGGTGTGTGTCGCGACTGCTTCGGCGGCGGCGGTTTGCCGCTCTCCTGCCATGGCGGCAACGGTTGCAGAGGGGGCGGGCGTGGCTGCGGTTCCCGTGTCCGGCTCCCACAGCGAGCCGCCTGTAGGCGATGGCGAGGGAGCGGTGGGCGATGAGAGGGACGCGGGCACGAAAGGAGCGGAGGCCGTGGGGGACAGCGAGGAGGACGGGGAGGATGTGTTCGAGGTGGAGAGGATCCTGGACATGAAGACCGAAGGGGTACGTGAGCCGGCCGGGCCCGGGGGCGGCGGAGGGGAAGTCTCGGGAAGTTGTGAGGGTTGCGTGGCCGGAACCGTCCGGGGCGCTGGGCGTGAGGGTCGGTGACGGGTTTACGGGGTCCTCGGTGTTGACACATGTGTTTGGGGCCACGCTACTTGAAAAGGGTGACGTTGGAATTAGCCTGCAGCTCAGAGTCCATGTCCACGCCGGCGTTTTTGCCGAAGCCGTAGTCAGTTTTCTGGTGTGAAATCATCAGGATTATCAGCTGTGGTTTAAAAATAAAACATTTTAACCGCCCACTAGCCCAGTATCTCAACCCTAAAGGGTGCATTCAGAGGTCTTCGGAACCTGACCACTGCCACCCTGTCCCCCTAGCATCGTTTGATAGCTGCCAACAACCGTAGCCGACACCCCTCCTCCCACCGCTTGGCGTTCCCCGTCCCCCTTCCCGAGTCCACCTTCTTCTGTCTGTTTCGGCGCATAAAGCATCATCAGCTTCCTGAAATGTTGGTCGGCTAGAGTATGGCTCCTTGAATACAGGGAATATGATTTTGTTAATCTTGGTACTTAATCCAGAGCTCTTAGTGTATATCCCGTTATAAAATGAGGGAATGAATGGTGGGCTGGAAGCTGGAATGAAGGGGAGGGGTGACCACAGGCCCCATATGGTTGTCATACCTTTATTTTGGATCCTTTTCATCGTCTGTTAATTTGCCATCCGTCATGTGCTACCTTGTGTTAATTTTTTTGTTCAGTCATTCAGCGAACCTTGTAATGAGCTCCTGTGTGCAAGGGGCTGTGTTGGGTCCTGAGGATACAGAGATGAACCGCAGTGTGTACACTTGCTGACATTGAAAAGTACTGTCCAGTAAATAAATAATTGAAGTCCAATGCCTTTAATACTATTGTTAGTTGCAGTACAGTAAGGGTAGGAACATTTTTAGGTATAATTTTCCAAAATATAAGTGCCTTGAGGTGAGAGGTGGAGTCGACCTTCTAATGTTTTGTATAACCTACATTTAGCACAGTGCTTCTTCACACATAGAAAATGTTTGGCTAGGAGGGTAGTATCTTTAGAATTAAGAGTGTTCACCTATTTATACAATCTTAATTTTGCTGGTTCCAAAGAATTGTAGGCAGTGTACCTAAAGCCTCAGAAGTGGACGAAACTAAGAAATGATGAAGAAAGTAAAGGAGAGTTACACTTTAATAATGTGAGTAAAACTTCTAGTTCTCTTATGCTGGCCTGTGTGGCTCTGTTGGAGTCTTGTCCAGTAAATCAAAAGGTCACAGTTTCCATACCTGGTCCCAGCATGTGCCTAGCTAGGCTGCAGTTCCGTTCCCAGTCGGTTGTGTGCAACAACTGATTGGTGTTCCTCTGCCACATCCATATTTCTTTCTCCTTCCCTTCCCCTTTCTAAAATCAATAAGCATGTCCTCTGATGAGAATAAAAAAGGAAGTCTAGTTACCAGGGCCTTGGATTTGTAGGCGAATGAGTGATTTGTAAGATAAAAGACTTTGGCTCAGCAGAACAGAATTATTGCACTTACTGTATAAACGCTGAGTAAGCCACTCAGTTGATAAACACAGGGCCCTGGTGGCGGTTTGTTAGGCCTCTCTGTTGTCCGAGGGTTTGAATTACCCAGTCTGGGATTTCTGTGCATAAGCCACTGGTCTGCAGTGTTCTGTTACAGACTGAGACAGTCACTGTGGTGAATGTTGGCTTGGGGAATACTATTAACACTGAGTTTGTAAGTTAGCCATGTCCTTTTTTTTAGTTTATTGCTAATGCAATTTTTTGTTAGAAAAGTGAACTGAACCTAACAGAATCTCAGAGTTTTGGCTTCAGTTTTGAGGAGGAGTCATCTTTACATAATAAACTGTCAGTTTTTCTAACATTTGTGGCCATTTGATTACTTTGTGTATAAATACTTTTTATTATACAGCTTAGTGAATTATCACAAAGCCAACACCTCTGTAACCCCCACCCAAACTAGGAATTATTAAACTGTCAGCCTCAGACATCCCTTTTGGTTCCCCTTCTGATCAATAACCCCTTCCATCCTTCAGAGTAACTAGCCTGAATTATTATATGGTAGTTTTTCTACCTAACCATGCATTCCTCAACACTTTAATTTTACCTGATTTTTTTTCCTTCATTTAATTTTTTAAATTGATTTGAGAGAGAAAAAGAAACATTAATTTGTTGTTCCACCTGTTCACACATTCATTGGTTGATTCTTGTATGTGCCTAGACCAGAGATTGAACCGGAAACCATGGTGTATCCAGATGATGCTCTTACCAACTGAGCTAACCAGACAGGACAGATTTTTTTTCCTTCATTTAAATGGAATCTCACAATACTTGTCTGCTTTTTTTTTGTTTTTTTGCTCAACAGTACCTCTGAGATTTAATCCATGTTGTGTGGAGCTGTGGTTTCTTTCATTTTATTGATGAGTAGTATTCTGTTATATGAATATATTAATGTACAATCTATACTTTCTACTGTTGGACATTTCTACTTATGGGCATTTGGGTTGTTTCCAGTTTGGGGCTGTTGTAAGTAACCCTGGAATGAACTTTATTGAATGTATCTCCTGGGGTGTTGTGCATGTACGTTTCTCTCTATTATATACACTAAGGAGTGGAATTGTTCTGACATAAGGCATGCACATATCTATAGAATTTTTTTAAAGATTTTATTTATTTATTTTTAGAGAGAGAGGAAGATAGGGAGAGAGACATCGATTGGTTGCCTCCTGTATGCCCCCAACCAGGGACCTGGCCTGCAACCCAGGCATGTGCCCTGATGGGGAATCAAACCTTCAAGCTTTCACTTTGTGGGACAACGCCGAACCCACTGAGTCACACTGGTCAGGGCTATATCTACAGTTTTAAGTGGAAACTTTGAAAGTGATTGTACCAGTTTATGCTACTGATGGTTTGCAAGAATTCCTTTTGTTTTGCACCCTCCCAATATTTGATGTTGTCAGCCTTTTTATTGTTAGCCAGTATTGCTGGGTATTCAATGGGATTTTCTACTTTTAACTTTTATTTCTCTGTATCCTACATTAGTAGTCAATGTTGAAATTATTGTGTATCTTTTCATATACTTACAGAGTGGGGCAAAAGTAGGTTCACAGTTGTGAGTACATGAAACATTTTATTGTTATATTTATTAATTATTGTATTATTATCCTTATGAACAACTGTAAACCTGCTTTTGCTCCACTCTATTGGTAATTTGATAATTTTTTTATGAAATGCCTTTTTATACCGAATAGTCATTATTGATTTATTGGAGTCCTTTTTTTTTTTCTGAAGGTTTCAAATGTACGTTATTTTATCAGTCATGCCATATTTTAATGGGTACACCGTGCCTTCACTTGGCATCAACTGTGAGTTGATTTTGAGACAATTATTACACCAGCTGTGATGATTACTCATCTCTCCATTCCTTTGGTGTGACTCTGCCAACAGGGGCCAGGTTCCATTCTATTCCAATTTGTGTTGCTGTATATACCCATGCAGCAACACCGAAAGTGGCTCCACTAGCTAACACTGCGTTACCATATTTGTCATGGAAATCAGGTGTCCGCTTCTGGTTGATCTGCCTTGTCATTATTTGCTGAATGTTTCGAACTGGGAGACGACTTAGTGCGTTTTTGGCCAATGGAAACATCGTGAAGCTGAAGAGTGAACTGCAGCAACTGTAGCTGCTGGTTTGCTGGAACTTCGTGTCAAGCACCCTTGCAAAGAACCGATTTGTTGGAGTCCTTTACGTGGTGTAGAGTCAGACCCTTTTTGGGGGTGTGTTGCAAATCTATCTTGATGTTGAGTGCTTTTTATATACAGTTTAAGAAACCTTCTCTGCCCTAGATATTCTTCACTTTTTTTTTCTCTAAAAGCTGTATTGGTTTGCCTTTCAAATTTTATATTTACACTTCACTTGGAGTTGATTTTGTGTGTAGTGTAGTGTAGGGGTCAGGTTTCATGAGTAAATCTGTCAAGTTTTCTTGGACACATAAAAACTTGGGATTATATCGAGTCTTAATAAATTTAGATCAATTTAAATTTTTTTAGTAATGTTTTATAGCTTTCTCTGTTGAGGTCTTGAACATCTTTTATTAAATTTATTTTTAGATATATTTGATGCAGTGGTAAATTGTCTTTTTAAAAATTTCATTGTCTTAATTTTTATTGCTAATATATAGAAGTACAACAAAATTTTTAATTTACTTTTTGTTCGTTAAAGGTATTCCCTTTTATTTCTAGTTGCTAAATAGTTTTATGAATGGATGTTGAATTTTTTTCAACTTTTTTCTGCATGTGTTGAAATGAAGACATATTTCTCCTTTATTCCATTAATTTGGTAAATTACATTGATTTGCTAATACTAAATCAACTTTGTGTTCTCTGACCATAATGGTATGTAAACAGAAATCAACACAGGAAACAAACTGAAAAACACACAAAGCACAGAGGCTAAATAACATATTACTATAGACAATGAATGGATTAGCAGTGAGATCAAGGAAGAAATCAAATGTTACCTTCAAACAAATGAAAATGAGAGCACAACAGCCCAAAATCTAGGGGACACAGTGAAAGTATCCCTAAGTGTGAAATTCAGAGCATCACAGGCCTAACACAGGAAACAAGAAAAAAAAAATCAAATAAATAATCTAACTTTACCCTTAATGGAACTAGGAAAAAAAACAAACAAAGCACAAAATGAGTACAAGGAAGGAAGAAATAAAAGTCAGAGCAGAAATAACCGAAATAGAGTTTTAAAAAAAAACAATACAAAAGATCAATGAAACCAAGAGCTGTTTCTTTTAAAAGATAAGATTAACAAACCTTTAATGGAATTCAATAAGAAAAAAAGAGAGAAGACCCAAATAAAAACAATCAGAAATGAAAGAGGAAAAGAAACAATGATTATAAAAGAATATTACAAAAAAACTATATGCCAACAATTTGGACAATCTGGATGAAGTGGATAAGTTACTAGAAACATACAATATTCAAAACTGAATCAGGAAGAGTCAGAGAATCTGAATAGACAGATCACAACTAGTGAAATTGAAGCAGTAATAAAAGTATTCTCACTCTGGCTAGTGTGGCTCAGTGGATTGAGTGCCAGCCTGCAAACCAAAGGGTCGTGGGTTTGATACCCAGTCAGGGAACATGCCTGGGTTGCAGGTCAGGTTCCCCAGTAGGGGGAACTCGAGAGGCAACCACACATTGATGTTTCCTCCTCTTCCCCTCTCTAAAAAAATAAATAAATAAAATCTTTACTAAAAAATTCCCAATAAATACTGGACAGCTTCACAGGAATTTTACCAAACATTCAAAGAAAAGCTAAACCTGTCCGAAACTGTGCCAAAAAATTCAAGAAGAGGGAAAACTCTGAAGCTTATTTTGTGAGGCTACGATTATCCTAATTCAAAAACCATATAAAGACATTACAAAGAAAGAAAATTCTAG
>VMDR010029999.1:0-12532 GCA_007922815.1 Macrotus californicus
CATAAAGATTTTCTTGTACATTTTCTATGCCAGCTGCCTCTTTTCTCCCTTCCCAATAACCAGCAAGATTTCTCTGTTGTCAAATACATAAGATAAGTCTGTCATCCTCTACTTGCAAACTCACTTTTCACAACTATTGAAAACACTTTCAAAGAAACTTAGCGAAATCACAAAGTATCATTATGAGAGCAGAATTTTTGTTTTTAGATTTTAGAACATACACATACATACACAATACTGTAATGTATAAATATTCAATGGTGAATTATTGCAATGTTATATTCCACGTATAATACCAAGACTGAACTTCTCATCCTGATAATGTCATCTTTAACATAATTTCCTATGCCAGCAATTTTCAACCTTTTTCATGTCACGGCACACATAAACTAATTACTAAAATTCTGCGGCACAACAATAAACACATTTTTTGTTGCTCTGACAAAAAAAAAAGTAGGTATAATTTTAATTCATTCACACCAGATGGCTATTGTTGTGTTTGCTGTTGCATTTTTTTTAATTTGACAATCTCAGAGAAAAGAGGTCGGTGCCCCTGACTAAATAGTCAGGTATTGCAATGTTTTAAACATTCTTGCAGCACATAAATGTGCCTCTGGAGGCACATGGGTTGAAAACCACTGTTCTATGCAATTTGATTAAATGGGAAGTATATTTCGAACCTCTAGTTTCTCTTCATTCACACTAATTCTCAAAGTGTGTGAGAAAAGCACACACAATTAAATTTGACAAGCGTTCCAGTGGATAAGAATCATCTCTGAATCCTCACTCACTGATGGTAGGGATGTAAACTGGTACAGCCGCTATGAAAAACCATATCTAGATTTTTTCAAAATTTGAGAATAGATTAACCATATCACCAGAAACTCCTCTTTTGAATATGAACCTGAAAAACTCGAAAACATTTATTTGCAAAGATATATGCACCCTATATTCATGGCAGCGTTAGTCATGGTGGCCAAGAGAAGGGAGCGGCTGAAGTGTCCCTTGAGAGCTGGTTGGATAAAGAAGATGTGGTGCATATACACAATGAAGTCCTACGCAGCCATGGCAAAGAGGAGAACACTGCCATTTGCAACAATGTGGGTAGATCGTGAGAATGCGATGCTAAGTGAAATGAATCAGAGAGAAAAAGTCCAGAACCATATAATTTTACTCATATGTGGAATATAAAATGGAAGTAGGAGATGAGAAACAAGCCCAATGAACTCACAGGCACAGGCAATAGTGTGGCGGTTACAGAGGGAAGGGGCATTGGGGGTGGTGGTAAAGGGTGGAGAGGGTCAAATGCATGGTAATAGAAAGAGGTTCCACTGTGGGTGGTGAATACCCTGATGCAATCTGGAGTGGACATCTTAGAACTGTATATTCGAAACCTATGTAATTTTATTAACCAATGTCACCTCAATAAATTTAATTAGAAAACAATCTCTGGGCTCGGGAAATGGGATTCTTAGCCTCCTGAAAGCCTGACAAACACAGCTCATGCTTGTTGTCGGCATACATTTATCTCATGTTGTAAATATTTTCATCCAACCATATTTCACATAATTGGGCCCTTGCAGACACAGGCACTTTACTGCTTCAGTCTCTCTTATTAGATAACCAGACTTCCAAATTAAAATGTCATTGCAATAAGGAAATATAGACCCTGCATTAATGTCTTTATTGTGTTGCTGTTGTTGTTTTCATTTCCAATACGTCATTCCTACTGACTGCCATAGGTCCCTCCACGTTCAGGGGGACAGATGCTAATTGTCTTTGTTTACAGAAAAATAACAAAAGGTTCAGTGGATATGAAAAACAATACCAAGATCACATTTCTGGTTAAACTGTCAAGAACAGCTTTAAAACAAGGACTTACTTTCTCCAAAGATAAAGCACAAAGAATACATTTAAAGGAGTTTGTGAAAGAACACGGAAATTTCATGGATACTCTCAGCTTTTAGAATGCTAAAGTTTAAGGGCTTATAAGAAATTTTAGAAATATTTCATACTATTTAATATTTATTAATATTTATTATTAGTAGATCATTACTTTGATATTATTACTTAAGATTTTAAAAGTAGTTTGAGACTATCTTAACTTTATTTCATGACAATGATTTTGTATGATCCAAATGAATCTGGTAACTTCAAAAAAACATGACCCCCAAATTCTTGAACATGCCTACCCTTCCAAGGTGGGCTACATATTCCCTCCCTGTGCATGTACTCTTTGATTGATCAATGATATTTGAAAAAAGGGACACTGTGTCAATTTCTAGACTTAAGACTTAATAAGCTAGCAGCTTTTGCTCCTTTATTCCCTTGGATACAGACTGCAGGCAATGAAGGCACCCAAGCTGTGGGTTGGAAAGGCACTTGTCAGCCGACACCAGTTTGCCAGCCAGTCGTGTAAGGAAGCTGCGCTGGAATCCCGTGGTCAGTGATGGTCCAGCTCTCCTCGCTGGTGCCACATCCTGCAGAGATGAGCTGACCTTTGCTCAAGTTTCAGATTTGGGAGCAAAATAAATGTTTGTGGTTGTTTCACACCATTAAGTAAGATGCTACTGTAATGAAAACTTAAAACCTGTGGCATTGGCTTTGTGATGATGAGGTGACAGACGGGCTCCATAGATTGAGAAGACTCTTGGTGAAAGCCTAAGGGATTCCAGGGAGAGTGTCAAAAGACTAAACTTGCAGGGGTGTCCAATCTGTGGCCCACAGGCTGCATGCTGCCTAGGATGGCTGTGAATGCAGCCCAAACCAAGATAGCAAATTTACTTAACACATTATAAGATTTTTTTTGTCATTATGTGTCACAATGTATTTAATGTGTGGTCCAAGATAGCTCTGCTTCTTCCAGTGTGGCACCGGGATGTCAAATGGTTGGACACACCACTGAGGAAGCCATTGGTGAGGTGTTCAAGTAAGGGAAAAATATATATATATTGTTAAAAATCCGAGGGAAGGAGACCCTTGTATGTAGTGGCTACATTTTGATCATGTCACCTGTAGGTCATGTAGAAAAAAATTAAATGCATCTAACAAATTTGATTATCTAATTAAATTCCAGGCAGAGGCAAAATGTTTTAAATACCACATGGCTTCTTCTTGCCTAAACAAAATGTGAATGGAAAGACATTAGGTAAAGAAGAAACTTGTTCCCTAAGACTAGTTGGGTTTGAAAATAAAACTTTCATTTGCAGCTTTTCCAGAGAAAAACGATGTTCCAATTAAGAGAGGTTTCAGTCTACAGGTCAAACACAGAATGGGACAATATGGTCTTTTTGTTGTTAACATCTCAGAAAGATCCCAGATTCTTCATGGGGACTTGAGAGAAATGAAAGTCTCTGAGGATTTCAAGGTCAGAGCATGTCCCACAGAGGTTGTCTGTTAAAAGTCTTAGGAGCACAGCAATTCCAATAGGTTTCCAAGGTCAAAAAGGGCTCATCATAAAGAGATTTGTGAGCGTAACTTTGGTCCTAATGAAGTGGATTATAAGTTGATTGGTAGGAAACTTACAAAGTGTTTAAAGGAAATGTATTGGTCTTGTCTAAAAGAGACAGTAAATTATGAAAAGAGGCCTGCAGACCCTCAATCATGTAAAGGCAGAAAGAAAATTGAGGAGACATCGCGTTACAAACACAACATTTGCTTAGGAAGGAGAAGAATGATTCAGAGTGCCAAACTAAGCCGTCGGGTAAAGCCAAGAATCTAGGAAGATCCCTCCTTGAGAGAACTGATCTGCACCCAAATGAATTCAGAACTGCCGTTTACCACTGACTTCCATGTGATTTCCAGCTTCTCTCTTTTGGAACCACGGTGTCTAGGGAAGTTACCCTTCTCATGCCTCACAATTATATTCTGAGCATGCGGAACGCAGGCAGCTTGTCTAATTTTCCCACAGGTCTTCCCATGAGAAGAACTATACTCCAGAGGCTTGCTGCACAGAAACACACCTGTATCTAATTGAGATGATGGGCTCCTGGACCTCAAGCTTAAGGTTAGTGCTATAATGAGTAAAAACAGCGGTCACCAACCTTTTTGGCACAAGGGACTGGTTTCGTGGATGACAATTTTTCCTTGGACCAGGCTAGGGAAAATGGTTTCAAGATGATTCAAGTGCATCACATTCAGGCTCACCTCCTGCTGTGCAACCTGGTTTCTAACAGGCCAGGATCCGTACCAGTCCATGGCCTGAAGGCTGGGGACCCATGAGTTAAAACGTGGAATGTTTTTAAATAAGAATGAAATAATTTAAGATCAATGGTGGTTTGAGGTGGATTTAAAACATGGCATAAGAGTATTTTATATTCCTCACATTCAGGGTCCTTCCCTGAATGTGGGCTCTGCTTCTGCTTAAGAGAAGAACAGAAGTAAAGCTTTGTCAGTACTGAGCTCCCCAGGCCATGAGAAAGGGGCAGGCTCCACTCTCCATCTCTTGTTACTGTTGGAATCCAAACACCAAGGAACCCAAATATGAAGTCACCCCCTGAAGAAGCCCACGAGGAGAAGACAGAAACAAACCTCAGTTTCCCAGCCATTTGGGTGAGCCACATGCATCTTCCAGCCCCAGGCCAGCCAGCCCAGTTGACCCTGTGTAGGTAGAAGTGAGCTGTCCTTATTCTGCTTTGCCCAAGTTACAGATTTGGGAGCAAAGTAACTGCTTGCTTTTGGTTTGAAGTTGAGGGATCATTTGTTAAGCAGTGATAGATATTTAGATGAGAATTTTAACAGGTCCCCTTCTGGAATTAAAACTTTAAAAATATTAAAGTAGTATGTCTACTTTAGTTTTTGTAGCTAGTATCAATTATTGGTCATATTAGTCATGAGTAGTATAAACATAATTACCTGAGGGAGTATAAGAAAACACCTAGCAAAACACCCGGCATGTTAATATTAAAAAGTAAAATAAAACCCACTCAAAATTTGGATTAATATTAATAATGAATATGAAGAAATAAAAATGACATTATTTTATTCATCAGGTTGATCTTTAAGAAGAGGAATGTTTTAGAGAAAACACAAAGAACAAAAATTTGAAGTGACTATATTTTCAAGAAAAATGTCTCATTTTGCACATCCACAATTTACTCATAATTCCTTTTGTAAGTTAAATGAATATTACATGACACAAAACACGTGTCGTGACATATTTTTATACAACATATCATATAATATACATGTATGTATATATGTGTATATATGTATATGTATGTCTAATTGGTAGCCACGGAGGGGGCAGATCTTGAAACATACTCCCCTGGATAAGGGAGAACTACTGTATACAATTATTTCAAATAAAAATTTAGTTAAAAAAATCCAACTTCCTACTGATCATCATGTACCTCATATTGGAAAACCAAATATGTGTTTCAAAACTGTTAACAGAAGTTTTCAGATAGGTCAACAGTTGGCAATTTAAGGTGTACATCGAAATGTGAGTAACACTAGGAAACTTGTTAAATATGCAAATTCTTAGGCTCCAATTCACAGCCAGTAACTCAGAACCTCTGAGGGTGGGGCCAGTCTGCTCCAGTAAGCCCTCCAGATGAGGGTGGGGCATGCTGAGCTGTGAGGAACACCAAGACGGGGCATTTATGATAACCGTGAAATGCCACCTGAACAGAGCCTTGCTACTCAAAGTGAGTCTCCTTACCAGCAGTGTCCATACTGCCTAGAAGCTTGTGAAAAAGCCAGAATCGGAACTCTAGACCTAGAGGATCCAAATCTGCATTTTTACTAGATCGTCAGGTAATTAATTCAAAGGCACATTCAAGCTTGAGAAGCACTGCCCTGGAGGATTTTCTGAACGACTGTTTTGTGCACGCCATCCAAATGCAGTTTTGTTTCTAGTGAGAGAACAATAGGGCCTTAGCTTCCTGCCGGGACAGGGATGTTACATAAGTTGCCTTAAATCACACATCTCTTAAGTAGCCCTCCTAGCTTACAGAACAGTACACACAGACAGGATGTAAAAGCCCATGTTCATAAACACTCTGCTAAATTGTCCAGTCTTTCTTCATCTCTTTTTTAAATTGAATTTATTGGGTTGATATGAGTTAGTAAAATTATATGGGTGTCAGGTGTACAGTTCTATAATCATCTGTATATTGTATTGTGTACTATCACCCAAAGTCAAGTCTCTTTCCATCATCATTTATCTATCTCCCTTATGCTCGGCCACCCTCCTACCCCCCCTGTCCCTCTGGTAATCACCATGCGGTTGTTTGTATCTATGAGTATTTTTTTTCTTTGCTTAATCCCTTCACCTTTTTCACCCAGTCCCACAATCCCCCTTCCCTCTGACAGCTCTCAGTCTGTCTATTTTGTTTGTTAGTTTATTTTGTTCATCAGATTCTAGATAGAAGTGAAATAATATATTTGTCTTTCTCTGACTGGCTCATTTCACTTAGCGTAATATTCTCCAGGTCATCCATGCTGTCGCAAAAGGTAAGATTTCCTTCTTTTTTTTTATAGCCCAGTAGTGTTCCACTGTGTAAATGTACCACATCTCCGAAGCCTAGTTCTAATGGGCCAGTTCTGGTTTCCAATCCTTTACAACAGGGGATGTCAGGAACTGCATACACACGTGCCAGGGTCAGACCAGATACCATCGTGCACTCAGGCAGCTCTGATTGTATTACTACCTGAACAGTAAGCTCATAACAGGAACCTCAGATATGCCACCCAGGGTTTTCTGGCTTCAGGACTACAGGGAGCCTCTATGCCCTCCTTCTACCCAAGGCCTTTATTGGCCCTTCCATGTGCATGCCAGGGTGCAGATTCCAAGTCGACAGGGTGCACGTTAGCTGTAAAATCATACTGTTGGGAGCTACAGTTGAAAGAGAAATCTCTGACTGTCCCCGACTGAATTTACTCCTAAACTTCAATTCTGTGGAAGTGCGCGGGCAGAATCAAGTGTTATCTGAATGCACAACTGACAGTGTGAAAAATCAGTTACCATTTTTATGCCTGGGGTTTAACTTCAAGAAAATAGCAAAATTCACAACAAGTAGGTGGTTTGGAGATTTTATGGGGGAGGGATAGGTTTTTTTTTTTTTAAATCCTTTTGCTGAATTGGTAGGGAAGCATGGCTGGAAAATGCTTCAAAGCTGTGAGAAAATAGATTAGGATTCTGGAGAGTTCACAGAATCCTCAGAAGTGAAATAATAAATAAACAAGGTTATATCTCCAACAGCAAAATAGATGGCTAATAGAGCAAGGGAGATCTTCATTAATAATACTTAATAATAGCAACTAATATTATCGAGCATCATGTTCTAGTTTCTGCTAGCCCCTGGAGATTCAGAGTTGAATAATTTAGGGAGAGCAAAATGTAAAAATCAAGTGAATTAATATACCTAATATAATTAAGCATCCATTTCAATGTGCCAGACATGGCACTACACGTTAAAAAGGTAGCTTCTCTATTTTAGATCACATAACATAGCATGATGCCTGTATGATAGTTATTCACATTTCATGAAGTAAGACACTGAAGCTCAGAAACATGAGGTGACTTTCCCATAGTCACACAACAAGTATGTGGCCCAGACAGAATTCAGATAAAAGGCTATCTGCCCCACACTCTGCTTTGATGACAGAAGTGAGAAACGGCACTGTGAAGAGGTCAGCAGGAGGAATCGGCTGAGAAAGAAATGGGTTTCAGACTCAAATCAGAGTGCTACCCAAGCTCAATGCTCTTCCTGTATTTGCTCCTACAAATGGTTCCAAATGGGCTGAATTTGTCTTTGGAAAAGTAAGGCCAATGACTACCGTCACCAAGGATCGATAACCCTTCACATCCAGTTACTGATCCAGCCCAATAACCTTCACACATGACCACAGATGTGTCAGATTAATGTCTCAACACCAAAGTACACCAGCGATTCTCCGTCCACATAGTCTGTTGTTTCATGAGCTATTGGGATGGGGGAAGTAGATGAAACTGGCACATGTAGGGTTAAAGTAACAGGTGGCACGAAGGACACAAAGAGACGAATAATGGAAAGTATTCTTAGCTCTCCAATGCTCATTTTAATATGTAAGAACGACTCCTTTCCTCTTCACCTCAGACTGTAAACACAGGCACATATCTATAGAGGTATACATGTATATATTCAAATACCTCATGATGGTAAAGTATAACAAATAATTTCCACATGCATGAATCAGCTAATAGTTGTAATCTTTTCAAAGCGACACCGCAACCATAAAAATGGAGAGGTTTGGTCAAAGCTCTTATGCCATCCTAGGAAAATGACTTTCTATCTTGTTCTATCTTGTTTTCTGCATTTGAAAAATGGGTCCAATAATGCTTGCCCTTTGCAGACTTCAGAACAGTGCTGCAGGGTTTCATGAAATATGTGCAAGGAGCTGTGAGCTAGATGAATGTAGAGGTCGTCACTGCTACTCTGTTGGATGCTTTACATAAAATTACCAGTGGAACTATGACCCTTCCAACCTTTGTGAATAAGGCAGATACAAGAATGTCGTAGGCATGTAAATTTTAAGGAGGCCTTTGTGGTTTAAATCAAAATCTTAAATCAAAAATCTAAATCTCAGATAGATCCAGGAAATCAAACTTTTTTTTTCTGGTTAAAAATAATAAACATATTTGAGAAGTGAAAAACCAAAAGAGGGATGATCTTCAAATGTTTCAGGCTGACCCTTCAGGTTGGTGCCTAATCCTCAAATGAGATTACTGTCATTAGCTCCATGATCCCAAAGACTTAGAAAATGGACAACTAGGGCTTTTTTCTTTAATTTATCAAAATTAGCAGAGATACTCATCTAGCCTTCCCTGCATATCTGTTGCATGGCTGTGTGTGGAAAAATGTCCGTGGGTAAAAATTAATTTTTAACCTTGGACATTTTGTGTTTTTTTGCTTCTAGATGTTTACGCATTACATAGTTACAGGAGTATAATCATTTTAAAGTGCTCTCAAATCAATGCAAGATTGTTCTACTGTTTTCTGCCTTCTGGGCTTTAACTATAAGAAGAGAAGTAATTCTATTGTTTTAACATGAAACAGGATCTGAGATTCTCATCTGCCCTGACCCACTACTTCAATAATGGACCTGTATGCATTTTTTTTAATTAGTTGTATTTCTTTGAGAAACCCAAAGCTGATTCCATGGGAGGAAAGGAAGAAGTTAGAGTGAGAGAAGATAGACTCTATATCCAGAATATATCTGGAATGAAGCCGGATATCTCCAAAGAGTCCATGTGACCTTGACTTGGATGTATAGCCTATAGGCATAAAAAGACACACTCGGTAGACATTTTTCTTCCATAAGCTGCTAGTTCAGTGACCTTGAGGGAGTCACGGAACTTCTACACACTTCAATGTTATAAAACGGGAATGGTGTATCCTTTTTCTTCACAGCCTATTGTCTTGATATAATATGTAAGGAAACTGCGCTAAAGAAGTTGACACCCCTTTATCTGTGTGAGTTACTTATGTTCTAGGGAGGAGCTTCAGGCCAAGATGATCCTGCATCCTATAAAGGCAGGACCATCCCTTTGAGGCACAGGCATGCACCACCGCAGGGACACATTTGTTTGCTTCGGACGGGACGATCTGGAGGATGAGAGGAGAGTACCCTGCAAGGAGCAAGCCAGCAGGCAGCTCACTCCCTTGAAGAGTGCGGAAACAGACACATTCTCAATTTTATTTCTTCTGATATGCTGACACTCTTCAAGGTGTTTACCAAGATGATTTCTGCATGATTTGCAAGCATGTGTGATGCCACTTACATACTTCCTAAGGAAAATAAGCACTCCACAGCGTTGATGGCAAGACACAGTGTGACCAACCACAGATGCCATTATTCTTACCACTGTCACCGTGTGTATCACTAGAATCGATCTGGAGTGTATCTGTTCTGTCAAAATGAATATCAGTGAAGCACTTTCTAATTATGAATTCGTGAAAAGCCTCAGGCTTGCAGAATGGCTCTGCCCTCTCGAGCTGAATGATCTTGGGGAACAACTGAAGCTTTCTGACGTTTAGGCAGCATCACCTAAAACACCAAATAATACCACCAGCCCTGGTCTATTTTCATACAGTTATTTTGATGCTTCAATGTGGTAAAAGAAGAAAGAATCAGTTTATAAAGCATATAATGTCAAAATAGAAATGTAAGGAATTCCTATTACTAGCAGAAGTAAAGTCTAGAGGCCAAAGTTATTCTTATCAGGGAAGGGCCTCTGTTTTGTGACTAAATTTCCTAAAATATCATTCACCATGCCCTGGATGGTGTGGCTCAGGTGGTTGGAGCATGGGCCCAGGAACCGGAAGGATGTGGGCTCGATTACTGATCAGGGCACAAGCCTAGGTTTGGGTTCAGTCCCTGGCTGGTAGGAGTGTATATGAGAGGCAACTGATTGATGTTTCTCACATCAATGTTTCTCTCCCTTTCTCTCTCCCTTGGGTGAGGATAAAAAAATAAATGAAGTAAAATAAAATATCATTTACTTTTCCAGAGTCACTGAGATTTCAGGTTTTGTCCTCAGCTTTGCAAAATCAGAACCCTTAGTCTGGGAGCTCCTTCCTGAAGTGAATGTTGCTTCAGGACAGACATGCATTAGCCAAGCTCTCGGAACACACCTGATTAACAAGAAAACTAATATGTTAATTTACAAGGAAACATAAAGTGTCTGCTAAAGGCCCCATAGTACCACATACTGGTTAAGGCAAAGGTTGTGGTGTCACACAGGTATAGGTCCAACGTCTGGCTCCATCAAGCCCCTGTTGTGACATCCCTGAAGCCTTACAGACATACAATAGCTGTCCAAATTTCCCATTCACACAATTTTGATAATCCGATCCCTAACCACATAGGAAACCTTTGTAAAGTACATGGGTCGCTCTACTCAAAGGTTGTGTCAGGCACTGAAGAAGAAAGTAAGCTCAAGAAATGAGTGAATGTCCTGCCCCCACCACCCTGCACTGCTTCCTTTTCATGCAAGATCCACTAGCCCCACCCTCCTGACTCCCTCACCCCACTGAGCATGGCACCTGGCAAAATCTGGGACACACTGACTTGTGTGGCTGTAGGATGTGGCTGTTTCTCCCTTGCACACCCAACTGGTACAGAGCCTTCCTTTCACAGGGCCAAATCCTGACCTGCTTAGGCCTGAAAAACTCTGCTGCCCTCACCCTGATGACGCCCTGAGACCCCACCCCACCACAGAGGTTGGCGGACACACAGCAGGCGGCACCTGGACATGGGGTGCCCTGGGACTTTTGCTGAGTGGCCTCAGACCCAGCACTGACACCAAGGTTAAATCTATATAACTTTATTTACCAATGCCACCCCAATGAAGTCAATAAAAATATTTAAAAAAAAATGAGGGAATGATATTTGGTTTTGGTTGTGTGTTGTTGGTATCAGTGTATTTTATTGCAGCTATTTCTTTCTATTTTTTATTTTTAAAAAACTTTTAAATCACAGCTTACATTCAGTGTTATTTTGTATTAGTTTCAGATGTACAGTATAGTGGTTAGCAATCATATACTTTACAGAGTGTTCCCCCTGATAGTTCCAGTGCCCAGTGGGCATCATACATAGTTATTAAAATACTATTGACTATATTTCCTATGCTGTATTTTACACTCCCATGACTGTTATGCAACTACCAATCTGTACTTCTCAATCTCTTCACTTTTGTCACTCAGTCCCCCAACCCTCCTCCCCTTTGGCAACCATCAGTCTGTAAAGAACACATACAATTCATCACCAAAAAAACAAAACAATCCAATTAAAAAATGGGCAAAGGACCTAAATAGACACTTCTCCAAAGAGGACATACAGATGGTCAATAGACATATGAAAAGATGCTCAATGTCACTAATCATCAGAGAGATGCAAATTAAAACCACAATGAGATATCACTTCACACCTGTCAGAATGGTCATCATCAGTAAATCAACAAACAACGAAGACTGGAAAGGATGTGGGGGAAAGGGGACCCTTCTGCACTGTTGCTGGGAGAGCAAAGGATTGCAGCCATTGCTGACATTGAGTAAATAATTCCGAAAATGGTGGCTTGAGAAACATGAAGTGACAGCAGTGGGAGTTAGGTGTGTAATTACATCTCCGTGGCCTTATGCTCTGGTAACCTGCCTATTGCTAGAGGAAAGAGTGCTCCTGGCTTGGTCCTTAGCAAAAGGGCATCTCTCTCAGGCAGTGACTGAATGGGACCTCTCAGCCTCTGGCTCTGTGATACTCTTAATTCCCTATGCCTACTCATATGTCTCTCCAAAGGACTCATGCCAGGGATTTTGTAGGAGGCAAGTCTTGGTCTGGCCTCAAACAATTCTGTCTCTTGAGGGTGCAACTTTATTTGATGAGATCCTGGAAATGTAAATTATAATGTCAAAATATTTCCATTGGGGGTTAACTTTGTTTTTATTCTGCTCTTAACAATCACCAGCATTGATTGAGTTTTTATTATATACATTATCCCAAGAATCCTGCTAAAGCTGTTATATGCATTACTTCTTTCAATGTCCACTCT
>VMDR010030000.1:0-12532 GCA_007922815.1 Macrotus californicus
TCTTTTTTTCCAATGCTCTGCTTTTCCTCTCTTTTCTTGTCTTATTGTGGTGGCTGAGGACAAAGAAGCAATGAAAACACATATTCCTTTGTTTTCATGACCAAAATGGCACTATAAACCTAGAGAGTATTACTTAGGTTAAGAATATTCCCTTTAATTCCTAGTTTACTCTAAGTACTAACTATGACCTGGTATTAAAATTTACTAAAATGTTTAAGATTCTGATAGAAATGACCACTGGTTTCTCTCCTTGATCTGTTACTTTGGGGAAATTACAGTAACTGCTGGCTGCTCTCTTCCTTGTGTCCTCAGATCCTCCCTCTGCCTTCCCAGCTCTGCCCTGCATCACAGGAATGCCTTGCAGGCAGTTTTCTGTGCATCTGTAGCAGCAAGCTTCCAGCTGAGTTTAGCCAACAGGAGGCCCTGGCAGCAGGCTGGATAGGAGACTGCAGAGTATTCCTCTCCCATTTTCTCACCTCCCATAGCCTCTCTGACAGCTGCTGCATCCCCTCCATGGCTCTATATCCTGCTGGATGGGCCTCTCCCTCTGGAAAATCCAGAGCTGGGATTCTGGTGGGCACTGTCTTCCCTTACCTCTTGAGCCCATCATTTCTCAGTCTCAGCACTATTGACATTTTGGGGCCACCTAAGTCTTTGTTGTTCCTGAGTTACTTCTCTGCTCTCTTGTTTGAATTTCCAGCTTTTCTTTCAACTAGATAACCAATCTCCTACATTAAATCCCCTCTGCTTAAATGCTGAGGTCATCTGTGACTAAGAAAAAAAATTCTATTACTAAATCATGTTTGGATTCTTAGAAATGTCTTTTGATGCATACTTGTAACAGCTGGCTTTTATCTGCTTTCTTTCCTTTTAGTCCATTGCTCTTTTTTTTCTAATCTCTTGAGATGAACACAAGCGTATAAGTGATCCGTTATTCTTCTTTTGCAATACATGGATGAAATGCTAGCACTAGTCTCCACGCACTGTACTAGCTATGCTCTTTGGGTTTTGTCATTTGCTCTTTTGGTTAGTATTCAGTTATAAACATTTTAAAAAATTATTTACAATGCCTCAAAGTTAACTTTTGAAAGCAATTTTGAATGATCCTCATAAATAGAGCATATAAGAAATTACGTGCATTTAATTTGCCAAAGAAAAATTTTTCAAAATTTAAGGAAGTAATTTTTGACTCTAATAATTGAATATGCTTGAAAACATTCCCCAATGTTTAAGGTATCTAATATGAAGAACTTTATATGTCATACTACTGCACAAATCACAGCTGGAAAATAAGCTTGAAAAAAGAAATGCCTCACTCGCAATAAAAGTAATTGTTATCATAATCATCATATTACATTGAAAATTATCACTGATCTTTAATTCAAAGACAAAAGAGAATCAAAATGTGAAGAACTAATGCTTATTTGATTTGTCAAGAAGTGCTACAGAGCAAAATAAAGAATACGGTTTCAAATTATAAACACAAAATTCTATAAAAGTATATATAAATCCACCTAACAACTAAAATATGTAAGCATCAAAGAGCAGTGTGCAGAATATTGAGACTTTCTGTATGGCAGAATCAAACAGATAATTACTATATATAAGAAAAAATATGCACAAAGGTTCTATTCAATCTTTTTTCTTTTAAAAACTACTTTACATGATAGCTTAATTTTATATACATTGTGAGAGAGGGATGCAAAAGTAACAGAAATCTTGGAAGTAATCAGAAACATACTCAGACTTATGATTATAACTTTTCTGAATTGCTTTTCATTTTATACTTGAAAAACTACATTAGTTTGTCTTAACCAACATGGTATAAGAGAGTTATAAAAACTCTGCTATAAATATTGCACATTTCTCTCCGTTGTGTTCCCTAAAGTTCTCTGTCTTCTTTGCTCTCTCTCCTCACCAATATGTGTCATTTCTTCTAAAAGTTCACTCACTTGTCTCTGCAACGGGCTCCCTAGGGAGAAGGTCAGGTCCAAGTTAGGCAGGGTTCAGAGGAGCCCAAGAAACAAACAGCCTTTGTACTTGTGTTTATTCCCATCCTCAGGGTAGGTCAACGCTCAGAGAACATGGGGATAGCAAATGTTTGGCAGTGTTCTATCACCCAGATCTCAAATGATGTACGATCACATCAGAAAACTCCTCTAAAGCTTATGCACCTGCAAAAGTGACTGGAAGTTATTTCCAGAACCCTGAGCTGAAGTTTGTAGCTTAAGGTTCACTAACTACAATATTCAGTGTCTATGTTTTCTCGGATATTATTTCCTAAGCGCCATGGCACATTCCCACACGTAAGCAGCTGCCCAGCACGGACACTCTCTCCTGCCTAGCCTCCACACTGCCCTCCCCTACTTTCCTTAGACCCCAGGAGACAACAGAGGCCCAAGGGAGTAGGCAGCACGTGGATGTGGGAGGACCACATCTGCAAGGTGCAAGGGGAGATGCAGCCTCCAGGGAGTTTCGCCGCTAGCTTGGATGTCTCAAATTAATAACATTTTTCATTTCTGTCTCGGCAATTACACTGGAAGCTTTTTCCAGGGCTCTTCAAGGCTTCCTCGCTCTTTGATTGCCTGTGCCAGCTCCAGCCGCCTGGCGCAGCAGAGCTGCCTGCAGAGCAGCCTGCGGTTTCCATGGAGACAGTGCCCGCATGAAGAGGGATGGAGAGGCGGATGCCAAGTGGAGCAGCCTGATCTGACCACAACACCCCAGATCTGAGGTCCTTGGGACAGACACATCAGGAAGAACAAGGAAATGACTGAGATGCAAAAGAGAGACATTTAAAATTGACAAGTGTCTGGATATAATGTACTGTTTCTATAAAAATGAAATACAATCGGGTCTTCAAGTTTATTTAAAAAATGATATATGTGCATGCATATGCATGTGTGTGTATATATATATATAGAGAGAGAGAGAAATATGATCTCAACCTCTGGAAACAGAATTTCTGGTAAAGTTAATTTTCATGGAAATATTGAAAAACAGCAAGATGCCTTTAGAGTGTGTCATCATTTTATTTGAGCATGTTATCATAATATTTATTTCTGATCATAATTCACACTTTTTTAGTGCCATTAATGAGACTTTGATATTTATTTCTTCCTGTGTTTAAACAAAATCCTCAGTTTTTATTTTATGTACAAGAATCCTGAAGTAAGTTTTGTTTTACTAATAAAAACTATAGGCTTACAACGACTAACTCCTAAAGTTAAAGTATATATGTAGGCTCTCTAGCTCTTATTCAAAGAGTCCACCAATATATTTTTTTATGATTTGTTTAGGGCTGTTCACCAGGATGCCATTCTCCCCATCCTCTGGGCACACAGTAGGACTGGGCTTGCCTCTCCATTTGAAGTTGGGCATCAACATATAATTCTGTCTCATGGAACAGGATTGAGTGACAGATGACCAACTCTCCATTTTCCTTTCTCTACCTCAGTGATCATGGAAGAATGCACTAAGATGTAGGTGACATTACCCTGGGTCCCAGAGTGAGTAGGATCATCCAAGCTCTATTCCCACTTTCTGCCAACCCATGCTGAAGATGTACCAACTTCTACCCCTCCTTTTTTTGTTTGTTTAATTTCGAGAATACATTGAAGTTAGGAACAGTGAAATAAAGGAAGGGCTTAAGATAGAAGAGACAGGATCATAGCAACAGGAGTGCAGCAACTGCTGAAATTTGGGGGCTGTTTGTTAAAGCAGCATAACCTAGCTTATCCTAATGAACACACAACCTCCTTGTTTAAGACATTATGCTTGTTTGTATGAGGTACGTAGAGAATTAGGACATTCTCTCCTCAAAGTCACAGTCTGACAAATTAGCAGATGATTCATATAAAAGGCAATATATGAAATTCTTCATAGTGAATAGAAAATAATATTCTATAAGAGCTCACTTTGGGCCGAGCATAAGACTGGAAGGCTTAGTGCAATAAGTGACATTTAAGATAGTAATGTTGAAGAATTAATAAACCAAGAAGGTCTTCTACCAGAAGTAAAAAAGTGTGACAGTCTATGACAAAGGTTCAACAATTATTATCGTCATTACTATTATTAAAGTGAGAAAACTGCAGGGCCCATAGTGTCCAAGAGACTCTGCCTGAGTATGTCCAATAGAATCTGAGCTGCAGAAAAAGAACTAATAATTTTTTAATATAAATGTGTCCCATGTAATATTTGGGACATACACTGAAAAAAACCCCAACAACCCAAAACCTACTATTTATCTGCAACTCAAATTTAACTAGGTGTCGTATATATTCACTTGCTAAATCTAGCAACCATGGGTATATCCTGAAGATAGTACAGATTGTATAAGCTGGCTAGTAGCTAGGCATTAAAAGTTATAAGTAAGATGATTCATAAAATAAGAACTAATGATACTTTTTTGGTCTTATAAATGGAAGAAGGTAAAGATTCCTACTTATTTGTTAAAATATTTTCAAAACTTGGCCTGGCTGGTATAGCTCAGTGGATTGAGCATGGAACTGTGAACGAAAGGGTTGCAGGTTTGATTCCCAGTCATGACCCATGCCTGGGTTGCATGCCAGGTCCTCAGGGGGGCGGTGCTCAAGAGGCAACCACACATAGATGTTTCTCTCCCTCTCTTTCTCCTTCCCTTCCCTCTCTCCAAAAATAAGTAAACAAAATCTTTTAAACAATATTTTCAAAACAGATGACACCAATGTCCTTTTCTTCTCTAAAGCAACATACTAAACAAAATGCATTCAGTGAGAAATTTAGCAAATTTTAAATTATCCACATCATATCATTGTAAGCCATCATGAGACAAAAACAATAGTGGGTTTTTTAGTTTTACTGCTTTGTTTTGTAACTTTGAGAAATTATTCTCCCTTGCCTTGCCTTAACCATAAATCCAGGACATGAACGATAAAAAGAAGTTAATTCCAATTTGATATTTATTAATTAACAAATCAATTTAATAACAGTTGGAGCCTACTAAAATCAAACCTAAATGTCCTGTTCTTTACTGAGGTCTTTGAAAACTTTGAGCAAACATTTAAACAACTTCTAGTGTTAAAATTAAATTTGAAAAATAACCTTTATCTTTTAGGATAGCTTTACATTTACAGAAGAACTGCAAAAATGCTACAGAGAATTCCCATATACTCCACACCCAATTTCCCGTATTACAAACATCTTATATTAGACACACAGAGTAACAGCCTGTTTCTCACTGCCCTAGGGCCAACATACCAGCTGATCTTTAAATTTCTCAGGGACTTAAGTTAATTCTTTCCAGCCTTGCCAACTTTAATCCAATCAATGATTTCCCTCATGACCCAAGAGTTGGCACATCTCCCATAGTACTTGAAACACAAGAGAATTTGAATCTCTTATTTGTTATTAACCCACTAAATGGTGAATTTCAGGGGGAAAGTATAAATGCAATTTTGCAGTTGTTAATTAGCTCCTCAATTAATGAGATTAATGATTAGGTTTAAACTGCCATTTTTGTAGGTCAAAGGAAGTTGCATGTTAGCAATTTCAAGTGGTTCTAACCAACACTCTCAGCAACAGAGCCCTGTAGGCCCGGATTTGTATTTTCCAGTTTCTCAGAATGATTGGTAAATAAAAGACTTTTCAAGGCATGTAGTATCCTTGGTAAACAATCAAGTGCAGGTCCTATTTCCTTCTTTGTGCAAGACTCAGAGCTGAAAGCTCCAGTTATTAGACATCATGCTGAATGTCAACCGTGCAGCTGAGTGTTGTGAGAAGAGGCCAGAATGCCACTTTCCACTGAGCTCGTGAGGGGACCAGCATCTGGACATGTGCACGGATGACACACTTTCAGTGACAAACCTCCAAACTGCTCTCCAAGGCTAAATTGCATGTGATGTCAAGACATGAGTTACAGACAGATTCAAAGGTAAAGATGCAGAAATATATAGCCAATGCAGTGCTCCAAAGAAGAAACAATTTGATCTAAATTGGTGCTTGCAGAAATAGCAACAAATTAAACATCAAAGGAATCAACTTAACATACTCTTGTTAGACTAAAAGGAACCTCCCCAATCTATCGACACTACTTCAATAACTTCAAGAACTTTCTTTGTGGAGGCTTTATATTTCAAAGACATAACTTGACTAACGGCACAACTAATTTAAATCAAAGAGGATTATAAAAAGGGAAGAGGGGTTTTTGTGATAGCAGCATCCAAACATGAAATGAAAGTTTATAAAAATTCTTTTTCTGATGATATTAACCAACATTTCCTACATGAGATAAAAATGAAGTAAACATGCAATTACTAAAATACCATACTTGAAGTCACATAATTTGGCTTCTGATATTTCATTATGTTGTCATTAAAAACATTCCATAACCCTGATACTTTAATATTTACTCTCTGTAAGACAGATAACAACATTCCCAGCATATATCCTTCAAGGTCTTTTGCCAAGTGTGACATTTCAATAATTTTGTAGTCATTTCAAATAAACCTTTCAGTTGGCAAAATTCCAAATCATAGATGGCATCATCTACTTATTTACTTGTGGTTTTGTTTTGCTTAAATCATTTTTATTTTCAATTTTAGTTAATATACAATGTTATATTAGTTTCAGGTGTACACCCCAGTGATTAGACATTATAACTTACTAAGTGATCCTCCTGATAAATCCCATACCCGTCTGACACCATATGAGGGGAGACCCCCAAAACCCAGTATTTATAAAAAATTAGTGTTTTTATTCTTACATGTTTAAACTTCAGTCACCTTCAAAGTACTCTCCATTTGATGCAATACACCTACTGAGACATTTTTTCCTCTGCTCAGAACAGTTTTTGAACTTGTCAATTTTGATGCCTTTTAAGTGCTTCTGACCTTGTCTGTTTCACCTCTTCTACATCAGGAAAATGTTTCCCTTTGAGGATTTTTTTCATCAGGGGAAACAAATAAAAGCTCTTGGGGTGAGACTGGGTGAATAGGGAAGGTGGGGACGGGGGTCATGCTATTTTTGGTTAAAAACTTCTGAACACTCAGTGTGGTGTGGGCAGGTGTGCTGGTAAATCACCCATAGTGAAATAAGCAAACATATTGAAAGAGTCTTCAAAAAATTCACTGGAGCCGTCCGAACGCAGCCTCTCACAACAATGACAGCTGGTACATTGGTACAGATGGGTTCCTAGAACACTCACCTAGTGGAGGGAAGCCTGTACTACAAGGGGCCCAAGATCCAGAATATAATTCTGGTTTTTGGGGGTCACCCCTCATACACAGTTATTAGCTATTAATGACTATATTCCCTATGCTGTACTTAACATCCTTATGACTATAGTGGAAAATGTAATATAAATTCACCTTGAGAAAATAAATCTACTTCTGAGAATTATATATGATATTTTTCATAATTTTCCCTATACTCAACAATGCTTTCTCTTAAGAGAATGTCTTGATAAAAAATACGGAAATTTCTCATTTAAATCAACATTTCCCTATACTTTATAGTTCACTACTTTTCTTTAAGATGACAATTATTGTTCCATGAAAACATAACCTTTGTACAGCTCCATTTTTTATTCTAAAAGTAAGTTTAATATCCTTCTGCAGCAAAATTCCTGGCCTATTTGTATTTCATTTACTATGAGACAATCTGCCTCTGAAAAACAATCTGCTATACTTGAGGATGCTAGGAAATCATGCAACAGCTGACTTGAAAGGTGAGGCATCCATTAGATCTGCACGTGCTAACCTACTAGCTTATTAACTAATCATACTGATCTCTGACATTCACTCAGTGATAGATTACCTGTCTTCATTCTTCCCAGCTCAACATGCTCTGTGATATGATTCAATGGTTATTATATATTAAAAATGTATCCTGCATGGGCATCCATTTAGAAGCTGGATATGCATCAATGTTTGTGAGTTCCTATTTGTACTACATCAGTATAGGATGAATTTTAAATCCACTTTAATGACCAACCTTCAAAGAGAAGATAGGGCCTGTGAAGGTAATTAGAGTTGGATTATGTCAGGAGATGAGGCCTTCATGAGGGGATTGGTGGCCTTTGGTGGGAGGGAGATGCATGTACCAAGGAAAGGACAGATGAGGACATCAAAGAGGGCAGCTATCTGCAAGCCAGCAAAAGGGCTCTCACCAGGAACCAAATTAATCAGCAGGCACCTTGATACCTTGACCTTGAACTTCCCAGCCTCCAGAACTGTGAGAAATAAATGCATGTTGCCTAAGGCACCAAGCCTGTGGTATTTAGTCATGGCAACCTGAGCTAAGGCAGTCTCTTACAGTGTTTTCATTTACTGAAGCCTTGCAAAGTCAGGTCGCACCATGACAACAGAGAAGCCATAGGGCACTTTTCCTCTAACCTCTGTGACTGAGGGCAACATGGCATATTCTTAGATTTGGTTTAGGTAGTATTTATGCCACTCACCATGGCAGTCAATTGTCCACTCAGTGCTACAAAGCCGTCTCTAGGCCTGCTGTCAAAATCTTTTCCTGGTGATCCAAAAACCGCTTCATAAATTCTTCTGACATAATGATATTCCACATAACATCACACATCTGCACATCACAACACCTAAATTCCACATGGCATCTATATGTTTAGCTTCACATGCACAGGCAGCTTAGCTTCTTGAAACGATGATGGCAAACTTCCATGTTTTAAGAGAATCACTGCAAAGTGTTGAATGCTACATACATGTACAGGGATAACCAACCTGCCTTCTCAATGTCATGTAATGGATATATGAGCAGCCCTATCTTTGGCCAAATGACCAGCAATATCTAGTTTTGAAGACACATTAGCAGGGAATTTATAAATAACAATGCTCTACTTATATGAAAACTACTCAGCAGAAAATTTGCAATTATTCCTATCATATGTGGGTAGCTTTTTAACATAAACATCAGCATACTAATTGAAAACTACTAAGGTACAAATAAGAAATAGAATTTCCCCTTAAAGATTACAAGGCAATTTACTCCACGCATAAAGGACATTGACAGAAACTGCAAACAGCTGCATTCAAGAGCATCTTCTTTGGGTCAGACTGGAAAACTCATCTAGCCGCCAAATCCTGGACCTGTCACATCTCAATCAGCTAGAATGATAAATAACTGTGACAAATGGCATGCATTTTTTCTTTTTTTAATCTTTATTATATTTTTTCCATTACCATTTAGTCCCCGTATGCCCCACTGCCCCCAGCAATCACCACACTGGTGTCCATGTCCATGAGTCCTTTTTCCTTTTTGCTCAATCCCTCCACCCCCTCAATTACCCCACTAGCTGTCACCCTGCTCTCCATGTATGAGTCTGTCCCCATGTTCCTTTAAACTAAATGACATCACCTAACGAGTTTCTCAGAATAACCAAACATGAAAAATGCTACTATGGGTTCAAAAATCTGTTGTGTTGCTTTCCAAATTCTGATCCTCACTTTCAAAAGATAAAATAGGAGAAAGTGTTTGTGGTGACTAACATGCCATAAAACTCAAAAAAATAACTTTGCTTATATTTCCTCCCATACCCTGTTCAACTCCAGATAGCACCTTATCAGGCTGTCACCTGCTTTCCCACTTGTGACTCTGTGTCACCTGCCTTTCTGCAGTTATAACTGCACCATTGTACAATGCATAAGCTGTCAGGCCACCAGGAAGAAGCCACACGCACTCATATTATTACACTGTGTAAATGTCAAGTAGTCATGGTACTAAAAGAACTTGAGTCCTGGGAGCAATTAATTCATTTTACTAGAACCGACACATAGAAGAAAGGAAACAATTTCAGGCCTGTGATGGGAAATGGCCACCTAAGACTGAAATCCTAGTTTGAAATGGACAGAAGTAGCTAGTTACCCTTCAACTAGAAGAAATGTATAAACCACTCGGATGGGGAAAGATTTTCTAGCTCTGGAGTAGCATGTGGTTTGCTATTATTTATAACTTAGTGCTTCTTCAAAACATATCTTCAGCCCAGTTTATTGAGTGAATGGATTAATCAATGAGCAATCAACCAGCCCATTAAAAAAAGTTTTGTTGCAAAACTAATTCAAGCTACCTGCTTCTTCTCACTTAAAATTTCCACACTTTTCACTAGGTGTTAACCAAACCCCCACCCTCTCTGTCAGACTCAGCAGAACGCGGTCGTCTGTGCCCAGAGTCTGCATTTGCAGAAGAAGAAGGGATGTTACCCATCACTCAAGCAAGCGTCAGCTTCCCCCACCCACTCCCTTGCTCCTCTCCTCTCACACTCTCTTTCTTTCTAGGGTTCACATGTACAAGCTAAGGGTACCCCATGAATCTGCTCAACCGCTGAAAAGAAATATGGACTCACTACACAATTTGTCATGCAACGTGCCCTCAGCTACAGAAAGAAGACTTCAGATGTACAAAAAGAACCATACCTGAAACCGCTGTGAGCAGAGCGCAAAGTCATGATTAGCATCTCTTGAGCACCTGCAACTTTGCTACTCATTAAGAAACATGCTCAACGAGGTATATGGAGCTCCCTTTTGTACTTCCTTCAAAAGTTTTGAGAGTGGGAACCAAATTAAAGTTTTATTTTTTCATGACTTACACATGATTTCTTTCCATTGGCAGGCTCTAGTTAGAGTGATCAGAATCCTCTGAAATTCTGTTCAAAGTATTTAAGGAAATATGCTCAAAAAATGGAAGCCAGCTTCAGTTCACACTTCTAAAACTGTTCTGATAAAGCCTTCCAGGCGCCAGACTCGGCAGCCCACCAGGAGAGGAAATAATATTCTGGGGACATTTGTACAGACGTCAATCACTGAGGAACAATGGGCTACATTCTACTCCCCTTTTAAGCAGGAAATATCTGTGTGAAAAGGAAAAAAAAAAACAGAGAGAATTTTTTTGAGCTTATTTGGTATGACATAATTTTTTGAAGTGGTATAAGGAAATAACAGGAATTACTTCTACTGATGGATAAAGGAGAATTCTTCCTATAGGCAATACCCAATAAACATATCTTTACAGCCACAGGGTACTTTAAAACCATTTAGTAATGGGGTCAGAGATTTAATTCTACAGGCAAAAAGTAATTTGACTCCAACTCACACAAAAAAATACCCTATTTCTGGAAAACATCATAAGTTCCAAGGAATGTATTTCATATTTGAATACTCATCATGACTATGCCTCCCAAAGCATCTTCATATGAGTTATCATATCACATTCACACACACAGAAATAGGAATTTTGATCCCGATAAACAATAGAAACATAGGCACAGACGCAAGGTGACAAGAGAAAGCTAGCACCAAGCAGGACATCAATCCCAGAGCTCAGCATCCTAACCCATGTCCCCTCCAGTACACCACAAAGCCAAGAACCCCAAAGGAGCCAAAAGTAAACAAGCAAGTCTTAGTTCATGCACCGGTTTGACAATGAAAACAAAAGTGCATACAGAGCTCACAGTGATTAGCTGGGTGTTTACCATGTGCTAATTACTGTCCTAGGATTTCAGGACCAATAAAAAAGAGAGACAGATTACCAATATGGGGTGGGGGTGGGGAGAAGCATGGTCCCATGTGACTATGTACATTGGATACATGATATATATGTCTACATGGGCCTATGCATATGCTATTGGACATTATGTATTTGCTTAAAAACAGCACTCTTGACTTCCTGTCCACAAAGAATCTGAAACACAGAGAAGGCACTACCAGGGGATGCACAGCGAAGTGACTACAACGCACGTGGAGCGCTTCCACCTGTGAGCCCCCAGACTGCTGCAAACACCTGCCTTTCACACAGAGGTCCCTGAGCCTGTGCAGGTGCGTAATTACACTTTATGTGGAGAAAGCAAAAGCCAGAATTAGAGAAAAAGGTATATCATCTTGTTTATTTAACCGTACAAACAGCTAGGCTGTTTGAGGCTCACTAATATACTACGTTCCCTGCTATGCATTTTAGGTCCATAGTTCTTTAATTTGCCTTCTCAACAACCTGAAGACATGGGAATTTTTACTTCCTCTCTATCAACAGTGACACTCAGCAGTAATTTAACCACTTGGTAAAAAAACACGGAAAAGTCGTGACCAATTCAATCAAGTTGTGATACAACTATTAAGCTATTAAGCTGCATTTGCTACCGAGACACACAAAATCAGGCAGCTACAGAACACTCCCGTAAAGAGCACCTCTAGGGAGAGGGTGTACTCCAAGCTTTAGAATTATGCTTCAAATAAGAAAAAGTGAGAAATAAACTGATAAAACATAAGGCAAAGGCTAATGTAATTACTATAGACAAATAATACAAATCGATATTAAGGCAAATAAACCACTTGAGAAATGTGCAAACAACAATTCACAAAAGAATTGGGAATATGTCATAAACTTATATAATATTCCATTCATATTCAAAGAAAAGTAAGTTAAATCATACAAAAATATAAGCACACCCATCTAATTAGAATTTGTTGTTTGTTTGTTTTTAGTTACAATACCCAGAGTTGCCAAAATCATGGGGAAATTGGCATACTCCCGCTTGGCCAAA
>VMDR010030002.1:0-12530 GCA_007922815.1 Macrotus californicus
TTGCCTCTAAAGAGGGTGATTGGAGAGAGTTTAGAGTGGTGAAAAGGGAATTATTTAGAAAATGTTATAATCCTTTTATAATTTTTTGATTTTTAAATGATATGCATATATTACTTTGATAAGATAGTTTTAAAAATCCAAGTTCAGTGAGCATAATGATACACAACCCCTTTGAAAATAATTTTCCCCCAGTTTTGACACAGGCTTTTTTATTTTTACCAACACTTGTACAATGCATGAAATTTGCAGAGCAATGTGTTAAGTACTGTTTCTAGTCACAGGACCGCTTCATTTTAAATAAATTCATCTTATGAGTTCAAAGCTTTGACCTTACAAGATTAGTTGAAAAAGAAGGGTCAACACTTCATTGTGTGTTAACCAGAGATATAAACTCAAGAAGCACTTAGGCTAAAGAACATCATATAGGAGACAGGAAATTTTGGTAAAATGAATATTAATTACTAGTAGATAAATTTTAAAAAATGTTCTGCTCTGCTGAGCTTTGAATCTTCATTACTTCCTAAAACAATCTTTATGTCTGTGGGACTTTGTTGACAAATCATTTCACGTCCTGTAGGTTGATCTTGGAACACTGTCTCTGAGCTTACAAGGAGAACAATAATCTTGGCAAGAAGCTGAACATGTACTAGCTTTATTTCTCTTGGCTCTGGGTGGATGTCCCTCCAAGGGCCCTTGCTGTGTGTGGGCCAAATGTGGATGGGTGAAGTGTGACATAATACTTATTTTTGTATCTGATCACTTAGAAGAGCTTGTCTTTGTCCTTCAGTTTCATTTTTGACAGGTCACTTTCTGATGGTCTATCTTTAAGGATTACCTTTGACAAACACCCTCTTAGAGTACATACTAGATACTTTGCTCGAACTCACCATCCATTCCCTGTTTCCACATTCTTCATTACCAGTCCTGTTGGTCTTGCTTTTCACGTATCCATTTGCCGTAATTCTTCTCATTCTTTTGCTCAGGTCTCTCGTTCTCTTGAATTGTTTCAAATGTTTGGACATTTTGTAGGGTTTCAGTTGGGTGTACATAGGCTTTTCCAGCTAGTTCTTTACCCTGATGGAAAGGTCTACATGGATGCCTTTGACTGTTATTACAAGTTCAGTGCCACCTTTTGTTATTTCTACAAGCTCCCATTTGTAGTTTTTTTCCCATACTATCTATCAAAGGAGCTAGTATCAGATGATTTCTGTTGCTTTTAGGGAGATTCTGCCATTGTAGGTATCTTTTCTGTTCTTGTTGGCTTTCCTCTTTGGAGTTGTAATATGAGTTTGTTTATTCAGAGACTCTCTCCTGCTTCCCTCAAGTTTACACTTGGTATTGGGACTTAGATTTTGAGTTCCAGTTGCCACATGTCTTCGTTTCAGTTATTGGTGGTGGATCTGCTCTCTAGGACTCTGCTCAAGTCTGGAATCAGCAGAGGAGAAATGGAAACACTGGAGCTTTAAACTCAGAGATGCTGAGGGCTAGGGAAAACATGCACAGACCTGGGAAGCCAATGGGGATGTGGAAAAGTTCAGCGAGTTCAGGGGTCCTGGAAATCCCAACGATTTCCACCCCAGACCCAGGCTCCAGTGGCCACAGTGATGGTGTTTATTTACACCCTTTCCCTAGCAAAGGTCTCCAGATTAGTCTCTTGAAGAACTGTCCTATCTTAGAAATCTACAGTTAGAACAAATACAATAAAGGAAGAAAAGAATATTTGATTCTCGGAAATTCTGTTTTTAGTCAATGTGTCTAGATGCATGCATTTAATAAATTAAGGCCAAATTTCTTTTTCTTAAACAGTTTATATATTCAAAAGAAGATTTACATATGTTGCTGATGGCATTTATTAATGCATTCATTAAACATTTATTGAATACCTACTAAGATCTGGGTACTATATATTGGCCTACACTTTTGGATTATAATTCAGCAGCACATATTTAGAGTCATTACTATTTTTACATATTTTGTAGCAATAATTTGACTCCTGGGAATTTGTCCTAAGGTAATAATTGAGAAAAAAAATTAAGTGATATGTAAAACATATTTATAGCATCATTATTGGTAATGATAAAAATCCTGAATGCCCAACATAGGGGAATTAAGATAATCGTGGCATATTCATTTCAAAAACATTAGGTATATACTGAAGATGATGGAAAAAACCAAGTATAGAAAATGAAAAAACCTCAGGGATAAAAATTACATAAAAGTATTATTGCAACTATGTAAACACACACATATAAAAAGTTATAGAGACAAATGAATAATGTCAATAGTTAATATAATTGGATGATCAGATTATTAAATCCTATTTTCCTTCCTGAAATATTATAAAGTTGTCTTCATAGTAAGTAAAAGTAATTAGTGACATTAACTGAAAAATATTTTAAAACTCTACTTTTTGTGGCGCATAGTAATATACACTGAACGTGGAACTCTTATGTCCTTAGCTATTAATAGCTTGGTTGTATATGGAAATGTTTTGAACTAAGATGTCAAGGGAAAAGAATTCTCAGAAGCCAGTAGTGATAACCAATATCATTCAGTCCTCAGGGGCATGTAGCTCTGTAGCCTGAGCTAGTTGCATTCCCAAACCAAATTTTTCTGGTTTCTATAATCCTAAAGAGCCTTCTACCTCCTCTGGTTCTTTGAGAACCTTGAACTTTTTGGAGATCACTTAGGGTAATGGATAGTTCAGATCAAACTAAATTAAAACATTTTATAATTGAGTTCCTATGTGATACTGAATGAATTACATGCCATTTCAAACTCTCAGTTTCCTTATCTGTAGAATGGGGATGATGACATCCTCTCCCTCTTACGGCTATAAATAACAAGGTATGGAAGGCAACCTTTAGACAGGAGCCAAGTGGGTTGCATGAGCCACACAATGTGAAGGGCTTGGGACAAAGTTTTGTAGGTAGCTGCCTCTCACTCAGCTCGCACCAAGTCCTGCCCATTACAGGGTGTGACCTCAAACTGCAGAATGGCTGTGCCCTGACAGCAAGTTTCTGGCAAGACCATTTTACTGCTTACTTTTTCATTGGAAAGGCAATATGTACTTACCAAATAAAACTTGAGAGGAGTGAAAAGTGGAAAACAGTCCCCCAAATTCTCCTCACTTGAAAATAGCTGTTAACATTTTGGAGTATTTCCTTCCAGGTTTTCCCTACACATTCATTTTGGCTGGATTTTAAACACAATTGTAATCGTGCCTCACATAAAATTTTGCATCCTGAATTTTCCATTTAAATGTAGTGGATAAGCTGCTTTCATGCCATTTCTAGTTTTCGGGGCCATCATTTTTAATGGCTGCATAACATTCCAGTTTGGAAAACTTACAAGCAACACACATGCCCTCCTTTCTGGTACCAAAAAGATATTGTAGTCTTCCATATCCAAGAAGACTTCTGAGTTTTCCAGGTGGACCCAGATCACACAGCTGAAAGCATATCGAAGCAGAAGAATCTTTCTGGAAACAGTAGGGGAAAGAAAGTAGAAAAAGGAGTAATAGTAAAAGACAAGACTAAAAGAGAAGGGAGAGATAAAGGGAGAGAGAAAGGAAACAAGAGGAACAAAGAAGAAAGGAGAAAGAAAATGATATAGAAGGGAAAAAAGGAAAGTAAAGAAAGAGAAAGAGGAGGAGGGCAAGAAAGGTGAAGAAAGAAAAGAAATACCTAGTGTTTTCAGCTTAACAAGGTCCACTCTAGATTCTCCCATGACAGATGCTTTCTACGGAAGATAAAGATTCCCTTGGGTTCTCTTCTCGTTGGCAGCTTCCAACACCTCGCCAGCCTCTGACACTTTGGTGCTCAATCATTCATATTTAATGTTATGGCCACTGAACCCTTTGACACTTATTAATTCTTTATTCAGAGTCAGAAACACATTTACCTGACATCCTTCTTTCTAAGACTCATCATTACTCCACCAAGGAGATGAAGGACTTCCGTGATTGATTCCCGTGGTTTCAAAGGGCTGGGTCCTGTACAAGGCCCCCAGTGAATTCTTCCAAAAGGGATTTCATTTTATTCCTCTTTGATTCAGTGACTTTGGCTGGGATCAACTTTTTCTTCCTAATATTTTGCTCCTATCACCAAAGTTTAATTTCAATATGTGTGATCTATTTTCTACGTGCTGGCATTTTTACATTCCCTGATGGGGCTCTGGGCCCACATGCTACCTCCTGTTTTGAGGAAATATGGTTTATGGAAAACCTTGAAAGCCCCTCTCCTGCTACCAGTTGATCGGTGCTGCTGCAATGAGAGGCCTGAGCCTGGCTCCCCTGTGACCTGCCCTGGGGAACACCTGCATATTGTGGGCCTGGGACCTGCTATCACCCACAGGAGGACTGTGACCATCAGAAGCACTGTCAGGGGACTCTAGAAAAGGCTACAGAGGAGCCAGGGGGATGGCCTGCTCACATGCCCAAACATCCCGTCACCTCAGGGAGCCTGTCTCACAAAGCCTTGGCAGGTTTACACGACCCTCTGCCATTACAGTGGCCCAGGTCCAGCAAGCAGCAAGACCCTATCCCACCCCCAACAATGGGACAGGGTGGGGCCATGAGTCCTTCTCTGCTAAGAAGGAGGTGTGGTCAGAGAACTGGGGGGTTGAAATCTGATCTTTCCACTTCGGTGTTCTGTGGTTTAAGCCAACACAAGGCTTTTTGGATTCAGCTTCCACATCTGTAAAATGTGAATAAGAATCCCTGTCCTGTTTACCCTACAGAGTTGTTGTTATAATCATGAAGGAGATAATGGAGGTTAAAGTATATGATAAAAAAATGTGCTTCATGGGTCAAGGGAGGGGGAGAGAGCATGCTGTAATGGTACAAAGAACATTCTTTTGGAACCAGGAGCCCTGGGTTCACATATTACCCCTGTTGTCAACTCACAACTTGCCTGTGCTCAGTTCCCTCATTCTGTGAAAATAGGCTAATAGTGCCTGCTCACCCTTCCTCACAGACTTTTTGTGAAGATCAGGTGAGACAATGAAAGTGAAGGTGAGACACAGTTTAAGTAAGAGCTTATTCCTGTTGTTGTTGTGTATACTCTTACAGAAGCAATGCTTACCCTTTGTGTTATGGACTGAATGTTCCTATGTTGAACCACTGCGATTCTATTCAGAGATGGTGCCTTTGGAACATTATTCCAGTTATATGAGGTCATGAGGGTGTCCACCCCTTTCATGGGCTTAATGCCTCTATAAGATGAGAGCTTGCTCTCTCTCTCTGGCTCCACCATGGGAGGACACAGGGAGTAACTGGCCATCCGCAGGGCCCTCACCAAGAACCGGAACACGATGGCACCCTCATCTAGAACTTCCAACCTCCAGAACTGTGAGAAACAAATGTCTGTTGTTTAAGACCCCTAGTTGGTGGTATTTTGTTATGGCAGCCCAGTAGACTGAGACCCTTGATATTAGACCAGGCAAGATCCCTTTTTCTGCCCCAGAGTGTGGACTTGTTCACATACTCCCCATGGCTGGCCATCAGCCAAGGCTTTCACTCGGAGCAGAAGAGAGAGGCCTCATCTCAGTGCAGAACTTAAGGTGGTGGTAAATACTTCATCATCAAGATGAATATTTTCATGAACTTTTAAAAAATTTAAACTAATGCACAAAAAAATCCAGGATAAACAAAATACCAAACTTTTCAGTAAAGACAAGATCAATAGCCACCTTGAAGCCTGAGGCAAAAAGAAGAAATAAGTAATCCTACTCTTATCTTTATTGAACAATGTTGATAATTTGCTCATCTAGATTTTTTGCATAAATTTTGACTTTTGAAATAGTGCACTGAAATAAGATTTACCTTGATCACTGAGTTTTTTTGAGCTCCCTGAAATTCCACACCCAAGATACTTTGGTCACCTCCCCAGCCCCAGCCATGCTGCCTCGCTGTGCACAGTAGTGTGCAGGCCCTTGAACCCCTCTCCATTTGCTCCTGACAAGGCCAATTTACTGTGTGCTGCCTTGTTTTTCTAGGCCCTGTTCAGTTCATCCATATTGAGTGTTAATAGCTAAGAAAGGGTCCATTCTCTTCCTAGAAATCAACAATTAAGCAAAAGTGTCCTAAAACAAAAATGTCTGAGGCCAAAGTCTGATGATGAATTCTTAATCTTTCATCTAACAAATACTTATTAAATGACCAGTGGTTGTGTATCTTAGGCTGGCACTGAGAATATACAGATGAAAAGACACTGCTCCTGTTCTGAGAAGCTCACAGCCTCATGAGGAAGCCAGATAACTACAATACAGGGAGAAAAGCGAGCCAAGGGGGCCATGGATAATGAAAGGACAGGGAAGGTGCTCTTAGGTCTTGCTTTGGATTCAAGGAAGTCTTCACAGGTGAAGAGAGGCTTGACCTTTCAAAAAATGTTAACTGTGTTATTCTGATTCTAAGTCATATATGATCATTGTAGAAAAATTGGAAATGAGAAAAATATTCAGAAAGAGTTAAAATAGTTACTCTCATATCCCAGGGATGACTATTGTTAACATTTGAGTTCATTTGTGTCCAATTTATATCATATCTTTTAAAAAATATGTATTTTATTTATTTATTTTTAGAAAGAGGAAAAGGGAGGGAGAAGGAGAGGGAGAGAAACATCAATGTGTGGTTGCCTCTCAAGTGCCCCCTACTGGGGACCTGGCCCACAACCCAGGCATGTGCTCTGACTGGGAATCGAGCCAGTGACCCTTTGGTTCACAGGCTGACAATCCACTGAGCCACACCATCCAGGGCCAATTTACATCATATCTATAGTTATATTTTTACCTGTAATGGGTGTAAAATATAAGCCCACAAAAAAGTTATGTTCAAATTATAGAACTTTTAAAAGTTGTCTTCACCTTGCCCCTATTACAAGTGCTGGAGTTTAAAAAAAAAAGGAAAAAAACCTTAACTTTTCCACTTAAGTGACTCTGTGACACAAAACAGTTTCTCCTTTGATAAATGGTAAATCAATTCAAAGTCTAAACTCCCTATCTGTACTTTTCTGTCCCTTCAAGCTGACCCTACACCTCCTCCTTCCTTGGTATCAGGGTATGGAAGGTAGGGCACCTGTCCTCTGGGTTGCCTGAACTCCCACAAAAGGACATGTCCTGCTCAGTCACTGGGGATCCTGCTCTGGTGTCCACTGAGTCTACCTGGTCTGGGTGTGCTGATGGCATCACTCCTGGGTAGGGGCAGAGGGGGTGGCAGTCAGGAACCTTTGATATAAAGCAAGTTCTCTGACACCACCTAGTTTTATGGCAGGGGATGACTCTAGGGAGATGGACACAGGCCAGATCATTTAGGACTTTACACAGAAGGGAAGACATTTGGATTTTACCCTAAATGCAATGGAAAGCTATTAGAAAGTTTAAGCAGACAACTGGTGTGATGGAGTCCTCATTATCAACAGAATACATGTATTACTCTGTAAGAATGGATTGGAAGGGACAGAAGTGCAGATAGGATGACTATAAAAAGCTATTGCAAAGTGAAGGCCAGAAATGATGGTGTGCCTAAACGTAGAGATTAGAGATAAATGTTGGAAGTTGAACATCAGCAAGCTGATAGGTTGGATGTGAGAGGAACAAAAGAAAATGTTCAGGAAGACAAAGGGCAGGGTGGATGACTGTCCTACTAATGATATGGAGGAACCTGGGCTGCAGACAGGTTGAAATCAAGAATTCTGTTTTGGACATACTAAGTTCCAGCTATTCTTGAGATGTCCAAGGGGAGACGTTAAGTGAGAAATTGCATGAGTTTAGAGAAGAAATGTGGGTGTCATCAGCACATAGTGGACATTTAAACCCATGGGGGAAAAATTCAATCACATAATAACAAACTGTAGGGAAAGAAGAAAGAGAATCCAATAGAGGACCTCAAGTAGCATCAACATTTAGAGCTGGAGTAGAAGAGGAAGAGATTGGCAAGGAAGATTGATGAGGAAGCAGCGTGAGCAAGGGAAGAGTAGTGACCCTAAGACAAGACAGTGAGTATCCAAAGAGGAAGAAGTGGTGGACTGTGGGATGCTGCTGAGAAAGTGACTAAGGCAAGCCCCTTCCAGAAAGCACTCCCAGCCTCCCCTGGCAGAGTCAGGGCTCCTCTTCTCTTCACCCTCCTCCCTCCTTGATCCTCTTTGTACACTCATTGCACTGCATTATAGTACATGTTAACACATGTGCCTCCCTCTCCATCTGAGCGATCCTAGTGCATTTACTCCAGAGGTAGCCCAGTGTCTGGCCTAGCATAAGTTCCCAGAAAATGTTAAGAGAGTACAAAGGTTAATCACCAGTGTGAGTGAGGAGACAGGACATAGTGTCTGAGGAGATACTCCTGAAGATTATGATGGAATCAAGACTCTTTGTGGCAAGAAACAAGCAGGCAGACACCATTACAATGGAGACTTGGACACTGCTGGTGACTACAGCTGCTGGGCTGGCTCCTCTGGGCTCTACTGGAGAAGTTCTTTAGGAAGGGGACATTGAGAGAAGGAATGAGAGGAGGGATAGAGCCAATAAAGGGCAAAGGGCCACAAGGCAGTGTCCATATGAACTCCTTCTTTCCTCGTGGACAGTGGAACAGACTATCATCCACTTGATGATTTTACCTTTTGTTTTTAAATTAAATTGAGCACAGTGACAGCTTTCTCATGGACTTAGTGTTAAACCTTTTATTAAAGGTTTACCTCTCCAATATTGTCCCAGGCATTGTCCCAGATGCTTCTCCCACAACCAGTAGCCAGAAACTTAAAACTAAACTTTACTTTCATACTTACCTACCTATTTCTCTCAGGTACTTAGTTGTTACAGAAGGAACAGGAAGGAAACCAAACTTCACTGAGAGTTGAAAGCACTGAGGTTGCATTCCTCCAATAGAAAGCACTGAGGTTGCATTCCTCCAATATTCTATCTCCTTTTCTATTTACCACCTTCCTGGTTGAATTTTTACACCCATCTTCCAGAAAAGGAAATTAAGGATCAGAGAATTCCCAGCATCACACCCTGGTGAGGTGTGGAGCTGAGAGTCATTAAAAGAATTGGACGGTGGTGGCAACAGTAACTTTCTGTCCCAGGGATATCGGTGACCCTGGAGTGGTCCTCAGCTCCCCTAGTGGGTCAATTCTACAGAGCTCTGGGAGTCACTGGGCAAGTGGCCTTAGCCTAAAGCCCATTCCTCCAGCCCTCCCAAGGATCTGATAAGTCAATTTCTTGTATCGAATGTCATTCTGCTTGAAATGCAGGGGATTTCTGTTTGCTAAAGGATAGCACTACTCCCTACCCAGCCCCCCTAGCCCATAACCAGCAAGGGGAAAGGAACCAGCATTTAACACTGAAACATGGAATTTCCCTTCCTATGTTAGCCCACCCAGCTCCCTGGGGCACATGACTAGGAATGGCTTCACTCACAGCTGGTTTCCTCAAACGGAAAACCATGAAGGATATGGGACTGGGTAATATATGCTGACGTCAGGGTCACACAGGAACTTGGAGACGAAGGTGAATGGGATAACAAGCAGTTCTGTGGGGGACACTCTGTGCAGTCTCCAAATTAAATGGAAACAATGGGGATTAATGAAAGGTTCGGAGCAGGAATTGTGAAATGGCTCCTGGCAACCGACTCAGTGTGCTCCGCTCTCTGTCACAATGCCATTGACTGAGATTTATTAATTCTGCTTGTACTAGGTTTATTTATTTTTTAAGCTACAGAATTCCAAAAGATAAGACAAACCAGGCCTCAAGGCTCTTTGCAGAAGCAGTCGCAGTGGGAAAGGGAAGGGTTCATGTGGCACATTGTAGGTGCTAACACTTACCTAATGAATGAAGGACGGTTATACCGTGAAGAACTTCCTATGATCTGCCTGCAAACTTCGGTCCCCATCTTTTCTTCTGCTCTTGCCCTTTGTAAATCTCCCCCGCCATTGACACTATCTCCTTGCTGTCTGACTCCTAATGTGAGCCTGCCTCCCTGTCCTTGTCCTCTCTTACCTGGAATGACTTCCTCCCTGCTTTCTCCCCACCCACATAGTCTACACTTGGAAAAGCTTGGGTCAAATCCTACTCTTCTTCAAGCCACTGACTTCTACCTGACAATGGTCTCACCCTTTCTGAGCTGGCAACACCTGGGGCTTGTACATCCTTTAGATAGTTTCATCTTGCTGAGTCATCCTGCTGAGTCATGAATCTGAACTGAGTAATACTTGCTTTGCTGATAAAACACCTGGAAAGGAAACCAGCTTACCTGGGGCACTTTTTACCTGCCATAGCTTTACAGGGCTGAACTACTTTAATCATTTTATTAACTCTCTGAAGAGCACAAGAGCTCTTGGGGCTTAAGCAACTTTTCCAGGAGTACCTGGCTTGTAATTGGCCAAACTGGAAATCAGACTTGGTTTGGATGCAGGTCTGTTTGACTCTCAGATCTCGGTGTGCCTGATGCAGGCATTCTGGAGGGCCTGGGACCTGGGGGTCAGTGACACATTATGGATTCTTGGCTTTGAGCAGGAAAGAATTAAAAAACAGCCAGCATATGGTTTAAAGTGGAAGTGAGTTTATTAATGAGACAGAGAATGGGCTATTCCACAAGCGGGCCAGCCCCTCTTTAGCAAAATTTGCTTCCTTTATTGAGGTTCATTTAATTGGAAGCTAGGGTATTCAGTAAGGGAAAGGAATACTCGGTATCTTTCCTTGAATGGGGTGATTCCTCAGAGGAGCTCTGTTGACCGTTTTTGTGTCCTTATATGTGTTTTCTGTCTCCGATCCTGGCAGGGCAGAGTGTGTCTTTTAGCATGCTGACGTATCACAATAGGTGTATAATGAAGCTAGGAGATACTGTTAGGTGAAATTAGTCACCATGTTGGACTCAGCCAGTCTCTGCAGTTATAAGCCATAAACCTGGTGGGGTGGTCTTCCTTCCTCTTGACATTTCCTATAGCTTTTATCAATTACAGCTGTTCTGCCACTTACCGTATCTTATGCTCACTATTTCATATTGCCTCCCTTGACATTAAGATGCTTTTCACAACAATATGGTAAGATTCCTTTGGTCAGGAATTAAGTCCTTTCATATTGGAATTACCTCTGTTTTGAAGTATCCTGCACGTTATAAATTATAGTTTCTCAATAAATTTTATTTGGCTAATTGGGATTATAAGCCAATTATCTATAGTTGCAAAGTATTTTAATGTTTTAAAAGTATGTTTACATTTGCTAATTTATTTCCTGTGATAGGGATGCTATTTAAAAACTCCCCATTACACAGATTAAAAACAAAAACAACAGGCCCTGGCTGGTGAGGCTCAGTTGATTGATTGATGGCCGGTGAACTAAAAGGCTGCTGGTTCAAATCCCAATCAGGGCACATGCCTGGGTTGTGGGCCAGGCCCCTAGCTGGGGGCGTGAGAGAGGCAACCAATTGATGTATCTCTCGTGCATTGATGTTTCTCTCCCTGTCTCCCTTTCTTCCCCTCTAACAATAAGTAAATAAAATTTAAAAATAAAAACACAAAACAAAAAGAAACAGCATTGAGGGTAAATGAAGTGCCAAAGTCACATTTTATATTTCTGGAGGTCAGAAATCCTAAACGGCTCTCACTGAGCTAAAATCAAGGTGTCAGCAGTACTGTGTTCCCTTTAGAAATTTAGGAGAGAATCTATTTCCTTGATTTTTCCAGCTTCTAGAGGCTGCCTGCTTCCCTTGGCTCATGGCCTCTTCCTCCATCATCAAAGCCAGCAGTGTAGGCTCTCCTATCTCCTCCTCTGACACTCCTGCCTCCACCTCCTAAGTACCCTAGTGATTATACCGGGCTCACCTGAGTAGTTCAGGATATTCTCCTCAACTCAAGAGGCTTAATTTAATCATACCTGCACGGGTCCTTTCACCATATAAGGTAAAATATTCACAGGTTCCAGGGATTAAGGTGTAGATATCTTAAGGGGGAACATTACTCACTGTACTCCAAAAGTATTGGTAATTTTGATAATTATGATAATGATATAATATTAATTATGTTTTTAAAATATCCTCATGTATTACAGATGCTTACTATTTATGTGTAAAATAGCATGATGTCTGATATTTACTTTAAAAGCTACAGAAAGATAAGTGGTTGTGTATGGAGGGAAAATGAAGGAAATAAGGTTGATAAAGTGTGTCATGATTATTTGATAACTATTGAAGCTGGCTGTTGGGTCCATAGCAGTGTGTTTTACTATTTTTTTTTCTGCTTTTTTATGTTTAAAGTTTTTCATAATATCTTTTTAAACTATAGATATCATTAAAATTTTTTGTATAGCTTTCTCTAATCACATTCTCCTTTCGTCTTCCCAGAGGTAGCTGCCATTCTGAATTTGGTGATTTTCACTCACTTCCATAATTGTAGAGTTCACAAATATATGTCTACAAAATATACAGAATTGGTTTGTGCATTTTTTCCAAATTTATATAAATAGTATCATATTGTATATTTAGTCTTTGAGATTTATTCATGTTGATACATGGATAACTGCAATTCATTCTTTTTTAGGTA
>VMDR010030003.1:0-12529 GCA_007922815.1 Macrotus californicus
ATATACTGATTTGAGCAAACTGTACAACAAATTTATGAAGTTGATGAGACAATTGGAAATTTGCACATCGACTGAATATTTAATAGTATTAAGGCATTACTGTTTTAAAAATAAATGTAATGGCATATTAGTTAGGTTTAAAAAGATTTTTTGTGTTTTAGAGATACATGCTGAAATACTTATGGATGAAATATGTGATCTGGGAGCAACTTCAAATCCCAAGGAGGAGATAAAACCAGATTGGTCATGAGTTGACAATTGTTGAAACTGAGTGATGGGTACATCTAACACTTTAGTAAATGTATGAAATTCTCCATAATAATAGAATGTTCCAAAGTGTTAGCAGATACCCAAAGTGTATTGTGGCTAAATGAAAAGGCTTGACAACACCTTTAGTGGTGAGGATCTGAAGCAATTGGAAATAAAGTCTTATATATTGCTGGTGGGAATATAAAATCATAAAAGCACTTTGGAAAACTATTTGGCAGATCTTTATAAAGTTATAAAGGTGACCCCGTCATCTCACTTTTAGGTATTTACCCAACAGATATAAAAATATATGTTTATAAGTAGATTAGTAAGAATGTTTATAACAGCTTTATTCAAAATAGCCAGAAATTAGAAATAACCCAAATACCCACTAGTAAAGAATGGACAGCCCTGGCTGCTGTAGCTCAGTGGATTGAGTGCAGACTGTGAACCAAAGGCTCGCCGGTTCAATTCCCAGTCAGGGCACATGCCTGGGTTGTGGGCCAGGTCCCCAGTGGGGGCCATGTGGGAGGCAACCACATATTGATGTTTCTCTCCCTTTAAAAAAAAAGAAAAAAAAGAATGGACAAATTGTGGTATATTCATACGATGGAATACTACTCAGCAATATGAAGGAAAAAAAGACTACTGATAACAGCAACAATGTGGCTAAATCTCATAGACATGATGCTAAAACTCAAGAGCAAAAGGAGCCAGACACAGAGAAATCTATCCTATAGCTTTTCATTTTTTAGGAAGTGCTCTAACTGGTAAAGTTGATCAATGGTGCTAGAAATCAGAACTGTGGCACCAGTGGGAGGGGACTTTGAGAAAGATGGGAGAGATCTGGTGGCTACATGGGTGTATATGTTTGTCAAAATTCATTGACCTGTGCATTTAACATTTGTACATTCCACTATTTTTTAAAAAAATAAATAAAAATATCAAATAAAAATGAAATCATAAGTGATTCAGCCACCTTCTTGCTTGGTATGAGGCATACAATCAGAAATGTCTATTGTTTTAGCATAGCTGCTAATGCAGCCTCAGCCATGAAGAGTTCACTGTGATTTTGTTCGTGCTCAGAAGTGTTCTTTCCTGAACTAGCTGGTCAAGTGGGCCCTGCAAAAACAGTCATTTAATAATTTAGTTAAACTCTAGCTGAAGGTGAAAGGCAAGTGATTTTTAGTCTTCTCTTGAATCAGCAGAAACCAGACAATGTGAGGCATACACATAAAAGCATGGAGCTGGGAACAGGAGGCCTGGGAGTTCAGCTCAGCTGTGCTAGTATCTAACTAGTGTTTGTCTTGCTTTGGGCAAGGCACCTTACTTTTTTTGGACCTGTTTTTTTCTTCCCAAAGGAAGGAACTGTATAGAGCACAGTCTCTGGGGTGTCTGTCAGATATCAAGTTCTTTTTTTTTTAGTATATTTTATTGGTTATACTATTACACTTGTCCCAACTATCCCCCCTTTCCACCCCTCTGCCCAGTACCTACCTTCCCTCCAGTAGTCCCCCTCCCCTTAGTTCATGTCCATGGGTCATGCATATATGTTCTTTGGCTTCTCCATTTCCTATACTGTTCTTAACATCCCCCCATCTATTTTGCACCTACCCAATTATGCTTCTAAATCCCTATACCTTTTCTCCTGTTGTCCCCCTTCCCCCCCCAGCTGATAATCCTCCAAATGAGCTCCTTATTTATGATCTGTTCTTCTAGTTGTTTGCTTAGTTTTTGTTTTTTAGATTTAGTTGTTGATAGTTGTGTTTGTTGTCATTTTAATGTTCATAGTTTTGGTCTCCTTTTTTTTAATAAGACCCTTTAACATTTCATATAATAAGGGCCTGGTGATGATGAACTCCTTCAGCTTTACCTTATCTGGGAAGCACTTTATCTGTCTTTCCATTATAAATGATAGCTTTGCTGGATAGAATAATCTTGAATATAAGTCCTTGCTTTTCATCCCTTTGAATATTTCTTCCAGTCTCTTCTTGTCTGCAAAGTTTCTTTTGAGAAATCAGCTGATAGTCTTATGGGTACTCCTCTGTAGATAACTCTGTGCCTTTCTCTTGCTGCTTTTAAGATTCTCTCTTTATCTTTAACCTTTGGCATTTTAATTATGATGTGTCTTGGTGTGGTCTTCTTTGGGTCCAATTCGTTTGGGATTCTCTGTGCTTCCTGAACTTGTATGTCTTTTCCTTCACTAAATTAGGGAAGTTTTCCTTCATTATTTTTTCAAATAAGTTTTCAATTTCTTGCTCTTCCTCTTTTCCTTCTTATATCCCTAGGATTCAGATGTTGGCCCTTCTGGAGACATCCCAGAGTCTTCTTAAACTCTCTCATTTTTTTGAATTCTTGTTTCTTCATTTTGTATTGGTTAAACATGTATTTCTTCCTTAAGTTCCAAATCATTGATTTGAATCCTGGCTTCCTTCCTTTATTGTTGGTTTCCTGTGACTTTTTCTTTATTTCACTTAGTGTAGGATTCATTTCTTCCCTTTTGCTTTTGCTGTATTCAGTGAGATCTCTGAGCTTTCTGACAACCAGTGTTTTGAACTCTGCATCTGATAGGTTGGCTATCTCCACGTCACTTTGTTCTTTTTCTGGGGTTCTGTTCTATTCTTTCATTTGGGCCATATTTCTTTGTCTCCTCAATTTGTCAGCCTTCCTGTGTCTGTGTACTAGGTAGAGCTGCTTTGACTGCCTGACTCGGCATACCTGTTAAGTTGTAAGGGGCAGAACCTTGGGTATTCATTAGGGCGGGCAGCCTGCTTCGCCGTTTTGTGGCTCCATGTTTGGGGAGGAGTTAGAGAGGAGACAATGCTGCTGCTGGCTGACTTCTGGGGGCTTGCCTGATACTTGTCCCATTTCCAGTCACTTCACTCACTTCCTGTATGCAACTGGCACCCCTCTAGCTGCTGCCCTGGTTGTGGTTCCCAGAGTGGGTGGGTTTGTGTAGATTCTGGGCTCTACTGAGAAACCAACAGTTTCTTCTACTCTCCAAACCCAGACTGGTTTTTATAGCCAGAACTTATGGGGCTTTATTCTACCTGGCACTGGAACTCAGAGCTGTGCAGTCTGGCCTGGGGCTGGGATCTCTTGCTCACAAGGTGTCTCCCTGATTTTTATCCACCATACATGAATGTGGGATTGCCTGTTTGGACGGCCACCTCTGCTGTCTCACAGCCACTGGCTTGCCACTGCCACACTGTGCTCTCTTTACCCCAGTTCCCTGTCTCCACCCTTCCTACCTGTCTGGATGAATATAGCTTCTTTAAATCCTTGGTTGTTAGACTTCAATACAGTTCAATTTTCTTGCAGTTCTGAGTGTTTTTCATTTTGAAATCAGTTGTCATCCTTCTTATGGTTGTGCAAGGAGGCAAAGCGTGTCTGTCTATGCCTCCATCTTGACAGAAAGTCCAGATCTAACATTTGGAGACTATGCATAGCTTTATCTTTCCTACAGAGCCTTTCTTGGAGTGGTCCAGAAAGTCCTAAACTGAATATGACATCTTTTTCTCTAGATCACTTCCTCTTCCAGTATTGTTGTTCTCAGTTTCTCAGCACCACCATCATGAATTTGTTTATTCATTAGATACTTATTGAGTATATAGGAGGTTCCAGGCACTGCTCCCAATATTGGTGATACTGCAGTGAACAAAAGACAAAAATCCTTGCCTTGAAGAACCAAATATATTCTAGTAGGGAGAGACAGAGGGTAATGGAATGATATAAAGTGTTACAAAAGCTATAAAAAAGGATGTAGGTAGAAGGGAATAGAGAATGCTGGCAAGGATGATGTTAAAATGATTTTTAAAATGGTGTCCAGGAAAGGTTTCACTGGGGAAGTGACACTCTAGGATGATATCTGGAAGTTGTCCCTGATCGGCCCTCTTTAATATCTGCCATGACCAACTATCTGGCAAGCCCTCCAATTTCACCATATATTTCTCAACTTTACATTTTCTCCCCTAATTACTAATACCCACGTACAGGCTCCTATCATCTCTTCTCTGGATTACTAAGACAGTCTCCTAACTACTTTGTTTCCTATTTTGTGCCTGCAAATCAGTTTTTTATAAAGCCATGCGGGAGAGAGTTATCTAAAAGATATATTTGACCATGTCATTCTCTTGCTTAAGACCCAACAATGGCTTCCTCTATCCAACAAAATAAAGCCCAGATGCCCTCACTAAGCATTTAAGCCTTTTGTGGTCTGGCCTCTGGTGACTTTTCATCTCTCACCAACACCATCCTTGATGTCTCTCTCCCAAAGTAGAATATCTCCTTCCCTATACAGCACAACACCAAAATGCTGATATCTGCTTTTACATGCCATTGTAAATCTACTTTTATTTTAAAAGCAATTTTAGTAATCACTTCATCCAGATGATTTCCAAATTCTGCACCCTATCCCAGATAGTCTGGGTGGCCTTTCTCTGTGGTCCCATGATACCTTGTACACATTTAAAAAATCATTTTATTTACCACATTGTTCCAAAATGGTCTAGAATGACTTTGTTTCCCTTAATAGATGATGAACTTTCTTAGCATAGGACCATGTCTTATTAATTTTTGTAATCTTGGCTGCAACTGAACAGTCAATGGCATCATTTGTGTCTTGACTCTTCCATTCCCATCAATTCACTGATCTCAGTAAGCCAACCAGGATGATTTATAACTTGTGACTGAAAGACAGATATGGGAAATAGACTCATTTCAAGGCTGATTCTCAACTAAAGTTAATTATCAGAGAGTCACAGATTCTTAGATTAGGGAGAACAATTCTAGGTAATCTAATTTAACTACCTACCTGACACTTGAAGGATCTTCTTCAATGATCCTCAACTCACTGGAGGCTTCCTCTTTTTACTCCCCTGCTCAGGATGTTATGTGTGAAAATAATGAAGCAGGAAGTTATTTGTATTAGAACATATCTGTATTTACATACACATACACCATGTAGGTTTAAATCTGTAAATTGATTAAGATGATGAACAGCAAGCAAGCTATTACCTAAAATGTTAAACATAAGTTAGGAACTGAGACTGTACCCAGAGAGAAAATTATTTGTAATTTGAAGTTAAAACCATCTGTCAAAGCAAGGGGTTCAGAATAAAAAGCAAATGGGTAGGTAGATCCATAGATGAATGGTAGGGGACAAGTACCACTCAAGCAAGGGACTGCCAGCTGGAACTGGTAGTGTGGGCACCAGACTAATTCTACAATCAGAAAAGGAGATGCCAAACTTTGAGTAAGCTGCACCTCACAGAAGCTTCAAGTATGACTTTGTCTCAGAGTTTTGTGAGGAACCGAATATGTATTGTTGAGCATATTCCAATTGAACTCAATGTGTTTGAGTTGCTTAAGGTTGCATTTACCTACAAGTCAGGAGCTTCTATCTTTCTTTCTTCTCTTTTGTCTATTGGTCTTATAGGAAATAGAGGTATATCTGTGGGTGTGAGGAGTAACAAAGTCTTCAAGAATTAGAATTCTTTAAATTTTGCCTTTGCCTCTTGTTCTTAGTTTTTAAGTAGTTTGGGGTAAAAGCTGTCTGTTACAAAGGAAAGTATTAAATGGTTAAAAACTGGAAAACTTACTTTGTCCAGCAGTCACTTTGTCCATCTTAGTATAGTCTCTTCAGTAGCTATTTCCCTGGTTAAATTGAAATCTGTCTTTTCTATGGCTTCCATTCATTAATCCTAGTTTTAACCCAGGACCACACAGAACAAATCCAGATGATTTTCCACATTATATTCCTTGAATATCCTGAGGCAGCTTGCTTGTGTGATCAGAGCTCACCAAACTCATGAATATCATAAATAGTGGCTCCTGTTGTTAGTTGAGTTGTATTATCACTGTCTTTTTGAGCTATTTCTTTTTTAATAAGCCAAGCTCTTTTAGGAAAGTGATTCTCACTGATGTCACAGAACTAACCAAACAGAGGTTCTCACTTAATTACATCAATAACTTTATATGTGAATGTTAGACACCAGGGTGCTAGACAACTGGAGATGTCTTTCCTTTTTTTTTTTTTAACTTTCCAGTCTCTGTGTCTTACCTTTAGAAAGCATGAAATTACTGTTGAAGACTTGGCTCAAGTTATTTCCTCTTCGGATCTCTTTCCCCTCTTCCAAGGTGAACTGACCATCTCATTTCTTCCCTTGAGTTGAGACTGAATACTGTTCCTTCGACCTGCCACCATTTATCTAGCATGAAGAACTTCTTTTGTTATCTCTACTGTCAAGTGGAATGCCTGGAACACAGCATGTGATAAGAATTTGTGAAAGGAATGATAATGTTTCTGGGTATCAGGTTACATAATATTTTATTTATTTATGCTCTATTATCTTTAAATAAATACAAAGGCTCTTCCTGTCATGTCACCTAGAGATCAGTCAACCCACTGCTCTGTTTGGCCACCAGTCTCTTTCTTGTCTCTCTCTTCAGCAATGGTGAAGTGGATATCTTTTCCTCAGGGAAGAGAAGTCCATATGTTGTTGCCTTTACCAATAATGAAAATGCTGGAGAGCCAAGTGGCAAAACTGTTACCATTGGCATCTTTCACATGAACCACATCAAAAGAGCCAAGGTGTCCCTTACTGTTGGTGATTGCACCAGTTCTTCCCAGATTAGTATCTCTGGGCACCATATACAGGTTACCAGTGTGGAAGTCAATGAACTTGTTAATCTTGCCAGTCTCCAAATCAACCTGAATGGTGTTGTACACCGTGATGAGTAATAGATGGTATGTATATCACAGGTCACCAGATGAGGGATTCCTTTTATGCCTACAAAGATCTTTTTCACTTTGCACAACTTGTACTTGGCCTCCTTAGATGTGAAAGATGAACAGCAGAGCCACCCCTATGGTGTTATATATTAGATGGAAATTTTCTACAGTCTTACCAATGCTGATGATGTCCATAAAACCAACAGGATATGTCATAGCAGTTTGGACCTTCTCATCAATCTTGATGACCTGCTGTATGCAGATCTTCTTTACTTCATCTCTTGTTAGGGCATGCTTAAATCTGTTCCTTAGGAAAATGATGAGAGGGAAACATACTCCCAACTTATAAAAACCAGTAAGTGGACAAGGAGGAAACACACTGGTCAGTTTATCCAGCAGCCAATGCTTCAGAGCTGCTACACATTTCAGATGCTTCTTGGGACCCAGAGCCATTGCTGTACTAGGCACAAAAAGAAGACTGCCTTTCTCTGGTGCATGAAAAAAATAGCTAGGTTATGCAATTTTGGAGCTGGATGGAAATTTCAAAGATTTTTCTATGCTTCAATTCCTCCTTTCAAGAGTCTTAACCTTGACTTTGTATTGGAAAATATTGGGGAGTTAAAAAAAAGTTCTGAGGTGTGGGTCAGTGGATTGATTGCCAGCCTGCAAACAAAAGGGTCACTGGTTTAATTCCCAGTCAGGGCACATGCCTGGGTTGCAGGCCAGGTCCCCAGCGGGGGGCATGAGAGGGGCAACCACACATTGTTTGTCTCCCTCTCTTTCCCCTTCCTTCCCCCCTCTCTAAAATTAAATAAATAAAATCTTTTTAAAAATTTTTATTTATTTAATTTTAGAGAGAGGGGAAGAGAGGGAGAAAAAGAGGGAGAGAAATATTGATGTGCGAGATAAATATTGGTTGCCTTTTGCATGCTCCCAGCTGGGGACCTGGCCCGCAACTCAGGCATGTTCCCTGATTGGGAATCGAACTGGTGACCTTTTGGTCCTGCCCATGTTACATGGTGCATAAAAATGAACAAAGAAAACTCAGGCCTTCTGACATGTTGTAACACCCCATTCATAGAATATCAGTGGTGCTATTTGTTTTGACCTCAAATGGAGACACTCTCCACTGGGGCACCGAGGAGCAGCCCTCATTTCAAAGGCACAGCGAAGCCTGTTCAGCCTCTAATTTTAGGATAAAAGCTTCAAATATGGTTTTCATAATTCTGCATCACATGTAGCACCAAATAGTACTATTTTTGTGTGGAAAAATATTACACTCTCTGTATTGTCATTTTAGTAAAGGGAATAATCTTACTTTTTATGACATTCTCCTTCCCACATGGGACTTAATAAATGAAAACTCATTTTGAATGAAAACAAAATGCAGTCTGTAATCTTTGAAATTTATGACTAAATTGGCCTTTGTAAAGGATGTTTATCAGCAACCTAGGATACAACGTTTAAGGCAGATGGTTGTTGCCTCTGCCCTAGTTGAGGAGGCTCAGTGTTGCATACCATCCATGTTTGTCTTCAACCTCCAGAGACTTGACTGAGTGGTATTTTTACCAATACCACTCTTTCAGTTCCACCATTAGGTTAATCTTCTTACAGTAAGTAGAAGATATATATTCTGGTTATCTCTCATTGTGTGACAGATTATCCTGAAATCTGGCAGTGTACAACAGCAATTACTTTATTATGTCTGCGATTTTGAGGAGCAAGGAAGGACTCAAATGGGTAATTCCTCAGTTCCAAATGACACTGCTTGAGGTCACTCAGATAATCAGCTGAAGGTCAGGCTACTTGGGAGGGCTGAAGACAGCTTCACTCACGTGTTTGGCTCATGCAGGAATGGCTGAAAGGTTGGGGTCAGCTGGGTCTATCAACCAGAGCACCTACCTACGTGTGGCTACTCCAGTGATTGTCTCAAGGTATTAGGACTAGGACGACTTCCTCTCTCCCTCCCCTCTCACTTCTCCCTCCCCCTCCTCCTCTATCTCCTTTTTTTAAAAAAAAATGTATGATACAGCTTGCCAATTTTTTTCTTGTGGTAAAATATGCATAACATAAAAGTTACAATATTAACCATTTTAAGTGTACAGTTTAGTGACTTAAGTACACTTACAAAATCATACAATAACTATCCATATCCAGAACTTTTTCATTATCCCAAACTGAAACACTACCCATGAAACAATAACTCACCCTTACCCTAAGCCTTGGTAGCCTTAATCCAGTTTCTGTTTCTATGAACTTGCCTATTCTAGATACCTCATATAAGTGGAGTCATATAATAGTCACCCCATGGTCTAGTTCATTTAACATAATGTCTTCCAGGTTCACTCATGTTGTAGCATGTATCAAAACTTCATTTCTTTTTATTATTGAATAGTATTTCATGTATACATACCATATTTTGTTTATGTATTCACCTGTTGATGGTGCTTGGGTTGTTTCTACTTTTTGGCAATTGTGAATAATGCTGCTATAAACATGAATGTATAAATATCTGTTTCACTTCTTGTTTTCAATTCTTTTGGGTATGAAATTGCTGGATCATATGACAATTCCATATTTAACTTTTTGAGGTGCCACCAAATTATTTTCTGTATCGGCTGCACCATTTTATATCCCTACAAGCAATGCATGAGCATTTCAACTTCCATGCATCTTTATCAACATATTTTATTTTATGTGTCTTGGACAATAATTATCCTAGTGGACATGCATTTGATATGCATTTGTGGTTTTTATATGCATTTTCCTAATGACTAGAGATATTGAGCATCTTTTCATGTGCTTATTGGCCATTTGCATACCTTTTTTTGAGAAATGTTTAAGTCCTTTGCCCATTTTAAAACTTTGGTTATTTTGTTGCTATTGATAAATTGTAAATTTGGACTTGTTACAAGACAATTCAAGGTGTTCAGAGAGAGTGTTTTAAGAGACTCAGGTAGAAGCTGCAAGACTTCTTATGACTTAGCTTCAGAAGTCCCAAAAGTCAGCTTCACTCACATGTTTGGCTCATGCAGGGATGGCTAAAAGGTCGCAATCAGCAGTGACTTCAGAAGTCACTCTATTTTATAAGTCATTCAGGTCACTGAGGTTAGCCCAAAATCTAGGGGAGGAGTAGCAAAAAAATTTGAGGCCGTCTTTAATCTACTAGAGTACAATATTAAAATTAACTAAAACAATTCAGTTGTTTGAGTAATAGCAATAATAATAATGAATGCTGCTACTCCTTTGGATTAATATAGCTTCTTTTCTCAGGGATCTTGAAATACTTTCATACATAAAAGCCTTCACCATAGTATCTTTAGACATTTTTGAGATCTTTAATTAAAATATGGAGATGGGCACAGTTACTTGATTTTTCAGAATCATTTTACAATGATGGAGTGAGGCAGAAGGCTTGGGTTTCCATCTTGGCTCTGCCATCAACTGGCTGACCAGCCTATCTTGGGGGATGGGCTAGATGTCCTCTAATTTCTTCTTCTAGCTCAGATGCCGTATTATTTTAAGAAGGAAGATGAGCCCTGGCTGGTGTGGCTCAATGGATTGAGTGCAGGCCTGCAAACCAAAGGGTGCTTGTTCAATTCCCAGTCAGTGCACATGCCTGGGCTGTGGGCCAGGTCCCCAGTAGGGGCTGTGTGAGAGGCAACCGCACATTGATGTTTCTCTCCCTCTCTTTCTCCCTCCCTTCCCCTCTGTCTAAAACTAAATACATAACAAAAAGAAGATGAATTGATCAAGAATTAAGATGTGGAAAATGTCTAAGTAAAGGACAATCTGTTGCCTAGAAATAGTACCATGTGCCATTTATTCACTGAGACAGAGAAATAACTTCAGCTTAAAGGCAATCGTTATAATAAGATTAAAAATAGCATCAGTGAACAGACACACACAGTTATGATGGGTGCTGAAGGAGGGCTGAAGAAATGTCTTGGGCCATTGAGGCAGAAGGACAGGAAGATGACAGGTCAGCTAGGTGAATCAGGAATATGGTTTTCTGGATCAAGTCTCAGTCTAAGAGTGGTATATAGAAACAAGAGCTGCGGACAGTGGCTAAATTCATAAAACAAAACACGCCACAATGGGGTGGTGGTGGGTGAAGAGAGAGAGCAGTGAACGTTTGTAGTGTGTGTTGTTCATATGCCCAGCCCAGGGCCAGTTGTTTCCCTATTGAGCTTATTTGATTTTCATAAGCAACCACAAGAGTGAGCATTACTTCTGTCTCCCTCTGTTTTACAAATGAGGAAACTGATGCGCAGTATTCTGCGCATGGTCCCACAGCAAAAGATCTGGGAGATACCAAAGCTTATGTTTTTCCTACATCAAGCTGCCTTCAATAAGTCAAGAAGTTGTATTTAGAAGAGAACAGCCCTTGGAGAGGATTATTACTAGACATTAGTCCTTCCAATTTAAGAGCATAATCTCCATCGGTTTTATAGGTCCTCTTTGAACATGAAGAGAATGTATCCTCTCAAGCTTGGTTTGGAGTCAGAAACTCATTAGCTGTTTCTGACTACTTGCAAAATTCTCCATGATTATCTGATGATTTCTTATAGAGAAAAATGACCCTCAACAGAAGAAATAATCTTAGTAAGTTAAGTAAGTTTTTAAAAAAGTTTGTAAGTTATGAATGGACCTCAGGACATCTATACTGAGTCTCAAGCAGATGAGAGTTTCCTGTTCCTCCCTCATCTGAAGAAGACCTCTGCTTTGTGTTGTTGCAGGATACCAGGCTCAGTAGGTTTTTCTAGCTGTCCCCCAGGGAACAGGGCTTTCCCTAGAAGCAGTGGATCTTTGCCTGGGTCCCTGCATGAGAGGTTTTGCAACACTTCTCTTCCTTAGCTGCTGAAAGTTTGTATCTCTTTGTATGAGAGATGGTTCTGGGGAGGTGGGCTGTCTCATACCTCTCCTTTTTGGGAGCTGATTATTACCTCCATGCCTGAGCCCCCAAAGAGACTCTAACCTATCTCGTGCCCTTCTCCCAATCTTTCTTGTGATCACTTGGTAGATAAGAGTTTGGGAATAAGTACAAAGTTCCATGTAGAAGTCTAGGGTTCCGATTTATTCTAAACTGATGTGCTAGCCTATATTCAGCTTCTAAAAATTTGTTAAAAGTTTAGTTGTGGCAATGGAGAGGGGATTGACTGTGGGCTAGAGGGGTGGGCTAGGTGGAGGGGGGCAAAAGGAAAATAAATGGAAACAACTGTAATAGAAAAACAACAAAAAGGGAAAGAAATTAAAAGCTTAGTTGTCATCTTCCTACCAATGTTACTGGTGGCCATCCCTTCCTTCCATGCTGTGCCGTAGGTAAAAATTCATGTGTTCCCTTTTTTTCCTTGGAGGCATTTGTTATTCTAAGGGATTTAGTTCATTTAGATGCCTTGTGTACTCAGGTCTCTAGTGGATTTAAGAAAAATTATGATTTTATAGTTTATCTGTCTTTTCCTTATTCTTAGAATGGAAGCAATATTCTCCAGAAGCTTTCTAGATCTTAAACAGAAGTGGAACTCTAGATGATCTTTACAAAAAACT
>VMDR010030004.1:0-12529 GCA_007922815.1 Macrotus californicus
TATACAAATCCCTTTAAAAGAGTAATAAATAAACTAATGGCTGACTTCTTACAAAAACCGTGGATTCCAAAGACAATGGAATGACATTTTTAAAGGACTAAAAAAAAAAAAAATTACTGCAAACCTAGAATTGTAGACCTAGCAAAAAATACCCTTCAAGAATATAGGTAAGCCCTGGCTGGTGTGGCTCAGTGGATTGAGTGCAGGCCTGCAAAACAAAGAGTCACCAGTTTGATTCCCAGTCGGGGCACATGCCTGGGTTGCGGGCCAGGTCCCCAGTATGGGGCGAGTGAGAGGCAACCACACATTGATGTTTCTCTCCCTCTCTTTCTCCCTCCCTTCACCTCTCTCTAAAAAATACATAAATAAAAATATTTTTTTAAAAAGAGTGTAGGTGAAATAATGACATTTTCAGATAAAGGTTTTAGAAGAAAAGGCTGTAGCAAAGGCAGGTTATGAAGGATCAGATTTCTCAGAAACACTTTTCAACACCATCACATGATGCACAACAAACTCTGGTAGTGGACAATCAATTTTTCCTTTCTCTTGTTCTGCCTGGTTTTGGAAGCAAAAGGGGATACTTTTGGTCAGTTGTGAAACATGGGAAAGGTAACAGGAGAGCAAACCAAACAAGGAAGAGACTAGACTTCCTGCAAATATGGAAACAACGGAAGTGTTTTTATAAGAAAAGAAGTATAATTACATTTACAGAGAGGAAATGTATGCAAATTAGAAATGTAAAAAATTTAACCACAATATACTTAAATTAGGGTTGTTATTTTTTTTCGTGCCACATGAAATCCAGGAGTAGGCCAATTGGCATTAGTTCAGTAGCTCAACTCTATCAGGACTGAGACATCTGTGATTCTCTTAGTCTTTACTTCTTGGTCTCAAGATGTCTACTAGAGGTAAAGCCAACCAAACTCACATTCCAATCTGGGGAAAAAAAAAAAGAGAGAAAATAACACAAGGAAAAAGTAGTAGAAGTTAAAATTAAGAAAGTGCTGAATAAAACATCCCAGAACTATACAGCAAGAAAGAGAACTAAGCTGAAAGAGAAATAAAAAGCATTCATTTGAATACAGAGGTTACAACCAGAAACAGAGATTCAGGTCTGTGTGCTCCAGAAGAACAAAGGAAAGCAGGCCTTTAAAGGCTCAGGTTACATGGGCAGTCAATTCTCAATCTGGTCATTTCAGGTAAATGAAGGATTCTGGATAGGTTAATTGAGATTAGTTAGTTTTAATATGCAAATGAAGGATGCTGGTTGGCAAAATGGATTGGATCTTTCTAAGTAAGGAATGTAGGTGGTCTGGTTCCATGGTGAGGAAGAGATTAAGGTCCAGGCAAAGCTGAGAAGTTCAAAAGTTCATGGAGAAATATGTTTGGTGGAACATGTGTAAGAAAACTTTATGGCTTCCTGGCTCCATGTTAGTTCCCTTGACTTAATGACTCCACCTCAGCAATTTCCACTCTCAGTTCCATTTACTTCTGTTTGTTCAGGACAGTATCGCATGGCCCCCCACACAAACACAAAGGAAGTGAAGAAATGTCATTTTTTTAGTGAGGTGTAACACTGCCCCAAACAAAAGCAGAGTTCTGTCAGAAAGAAAAAAAGGAGACTGTGCATTGGAGGAGGCCGCTGCTGCAGCCACGCCAACTGCACATGAAGTCCATAACTCTAGCTTTGGGAAACTTTATTGTGATGGCTGCATGGATTTCCAAAATACCTTTATTTGGAGCAGTAAATGTCTTCTCAAAAGTTACGTTTTATTCTCTAAAAGTCTGTATGTTGTTTTTTAGGTTTGTTTGTTTGCTTTTTACAGATGCTTCCAGGCTGAATTTGTGGAACATAGTTTGGAGAACAGAAAGACTGTTTTATTTTTATGATCAATAAAAAATGTTCTCTTAGAAGTCAAAGAACATCATTAGAAACGGTATGGTAAGGAGTAAACATAAAACTATTCCCCAAAAAGTTAAAATCAGAGTTTTTAATTAAAAATATCCTGAGGCTTCATTCCTTTCTATTGAGGTAGGTCGAGGAAATGTATTTATTCACTCTTAGCATAAACTATCCAATAATGCTAATGAACTCCACCCAGCCCCCCTCGCCCCCCACCCCACAGCCTAATGAGAAGCAGGCATTCCCAGTGGCACTACCACTTTTGCTCTCCCTTTTAAGGCAGGCAGCTTTCAGCAGAATGAGCCACTTCTGGAGAAGGCTAGTAATTCCCTTCTTCCTGATAAACCATGCCAGCCGAAGGAGAAAAATGTCCCTTTAATTGCAAGAGGGAGACACTGTCCTTCCCCTCCAGATGGGGGCCATGGGATCAGATTTCCTTACCCAAAGACTTTGCAGTCTCGTCCACCTGCCCAGAAACTATAAGGTGTGACAAGCCTGTTCTTTCAGGACAGAGACCAGGTTTCAATCCCTGACAGTTAGCTTTTGATTATCAAGACAGCCACTACAAAGACATCCATCATCCTAAATAAACACACTGCCAGCTACACAACTAGATAAAGAGCCAGGCCACCCCACCCATGTAGTTTCCCTTTCAGAAAGCCCTGGCTGACCTCGAAAACTGACCATCTGAGTGACCTAGCTTTTCCCTTCCCGCGCTTTAATTTCCACTCTTGTGTTTTAAATTCACCAATAAAGAGTGAACCCAAGAAACCCTAGTCACCCTACCCTTCACCCCAATAAAAGCAGAACCCTAAGTCTGCACGCCCTCTCTCTCTACCTTCAATCTGGCTATGTGGCCCCAGGTCTGCCATGTACCCTCTGAGTGGTGAGTAATAAACCTTGTTTTTCAAAGTTCCCTCAAGGTTGTTGCTGAGTGCATCTTGCCACAGCATGGGCTCTGGCTGGGAAAATGCCTGTGGGGCTGCCACAAGTAGGACTGCCCAGGTGAATGCCCCAGTCATTCCTACCTGAGAGCATCGCTATGGATAGGCTGAGACACGCACAAAACACTCTGCTACAGAGGTATTTATAGCAACTCCTAAAGCATGCATTTTAATCATCACCTTTTAAAGCACTTTCCCTGTATTCTCCAGATTTATTGCCCTTGGGTGAAAGAAGGCAAGTACTTGGCCCCTTAGTAGGACAAGAGGCCTGAAAAACAGGCTTACCTATTGAGAAGCATATTAGAATCTTCTTTTGTTTATAAAGGACCAGACCTGGAGAACTCAAGTCAATTCTACTCCCTGCCCTTCATCCTGACTAGACTAGGAGTTGGGGATGGAGGAGAGGATGCAGGGTCAGACTACAGTCTGGATCAGAGAGAGGGGCTCGGCAGTGAGGGAACACAAGGCCAGAGGGCCCTATGACCCTCTGGAAGGCCACCTGAGAGCACAGGGCCACTTGGGGCCACCCAGCAATCAGACGGCAGTACCTTTCCAGCTCATGGGTGTTATGGACATGGCTGAAGTAGTACCTGTGGATAGGGAGCTGATCCTCCAGAGGAAGAATCTGCAGAGCTTGGGAGAGGCCAAGAGGGCAGGTTCTCCCTGTGGGCACCGACTGAGCCTGACCGCAAGTAATGGAGGCAGGGCTGGGCAGCTACCACACCGAAACCCCAGAGCCCCTGTGGGAGGCCCTGATCCCACTGCCACTGAGTCACACCCACAAACACGCACTCCATCAGAGTACAATAGGTGACCAAAGACATAAAAAGAGTAAACAGTTATCAGAAACAAAACACAGCAGTGCCTGGAGCTATCTTTTAAAATTATTGGATTAAGAATAAATTTGAAATGGAACAGAACTAAAAGCAAATTTCCCCTCATTTTGTGTCTACCAAGTGGAGGATGGTGAGAACTATCACTTTATCGTTTTATATATAACAAGGAAATTACACTTTCTCAGTCCTCTGAGCCATGATACAGCTGGACTGACCCTACACAGCATTTGTAACCTGTACTGGGTAACACCAGGCTATTAGTTTTCTGTGAGTGCTGTAACAAGCTACCACAAATTTAGTAGCTTAAAACAACACACACTCATTATCTTACAAGTCTGGAGGTCAGAAGTCCAAATGGATCACACTGGATTTAAGTTAAGGGGCCTGTAACAGTGTCCCTTCTGGAGGAGCTACAGAAAATCTGCTTCTTTGCCTTTTCCAGATCCTAGACCAGTGGTGTCAAACTCATTTTCACTGGGAGCCACATCAGCCTCTCGGTAGTCTTCAAAGGACCGAATGTAATTTTACGACTGTATAAATGTAACTACTCCTTAACTAGGGTCAAGGAGCTTGGCGCTGCCTCCAGGTAGAAACAAGACACCAGGCTGAATAAAACAAGGTGGAGGGCTGGATTCGGCCCGTGGGCCTTGTGTTTGCCACCTGTGCCCTAGACGTTGCCGCATTCCTTCACCTTCAAAGTCAGCAGCATGGGCTGTAACACTCTCATGCTGCTATCTGGCTAGTCCTCCCTCTTCTAGTTATAAGGATCTTGTGATGACATCGGGCTCACCTGGACAGTCTCCCTATGTTAAAGTCAGCTGGTTAGTAACCTGAACTGCATCTGCCACCTTAACCCTCCTTTGCCAGGCACCATAACATATTCAGTTTCCAGAGATTAGGAAGTGGACATCTTTGAGGGCCAATATTCTGCCCACCTCACCTGACAAACAGATTCTTCCTCTGTGGGCTTGTTGGAAGGACTGCGTGAGCTAACAGTGTAAGTTAACAGTAACAGAGCAGACATTCACTCAGTACTTGGGTGATCCTGCCCTTGCTTCACCCACATTATTGCTAACCTGTGCACTCACCCGTGTACTCACCCTTTCCTCCACCCCCATGGCTGTTTCTTGGCCCAGACTAGATGGCCTTTTTATCAGGTGCAGTTCAGCCACTCAAGAGTCAGGATTCTCGTCAAAGCTAATCATCGTCTTCGTCCTTGGCTCTCAGCTAGGATAGTATGTTGAAGCACAGGTATGGTGTATATTAAGTGAGATTAATTCCAAACTGGTGTGCACAAAATATAATGCGTATACAATACCTGCCTGAGAGCAGAGAAAAGACAAAAATAAATTGAATTTCAAAAGTAATAAAGTTAATGAGATTACTCTCATTAGAGTTCAAAAACAGAAAACTCAAAGATAATCATGTATTAACATTTTTAATGATAAAAATTTAGGAGTTTTTGCTTTATAAGTTACTGTTATTTTTCACCCCTTATTCAAGCTTTGCTCCTCCCTTGGCCACAGTTTCCATTGACAACTGATGGATAGAACAGGCCATTTACGCGTTAAAGGGGAGGGAGAGTGGAGGAATACAGAACCCAGAATTTAAGCATTTAAATTATTAAATCTAAAATTTATTCAACATTTGAGTGATGGACCAGATACAAAAAACACATAACACTTTATGCAAATGTAAGGCATTATAAAAGAAATTAATGCTTACAACAAAAGTCACACAGAAAAAAGTAATAAAATTAAAGGTATCATTCTACAGTATCTTTTCATCAAAGATATTATAAGGATTAACTTACATTCTTGCTGTAATTACCCGAATTTTATGATGGAGAAACAAACTTAATATTAACTAATATCTTCTAAGGGAGGAAGTTTTACATCTATCTTTAGAATCAAGACGCACACTTCCATCAGTAGGTAATTACAGTTTGAATTTAAAAATATAATAGTTTGGTTTTGTTTGACATGTGGATTTTTAAAAAGGAATTCACATGTCAGTATGGCTGGGATAAACCAACTTGGGTTTTCCAGTCCAGAAAGCTTCAAGACATAAGACCACATTGCCATCTGGTGGCACAATCAGATTTTGCAACAATTCACTTTGAGAACTCACCAGCCTTTTATTTACTACTTGAAAAGTGAAAAATGCCCTGGCCGATGTGGCTCTGTGTGGACTGAGCATCAGCCTGTGAATCAAAAGGGTGAAAAGTATGTTTTTTAGGTGGTTATCATTTAAGTTCAACAAAAATGAAAGAGTGTGAGGAACAGAGTGTTTGTGGTGCCAAATTAGAACAAAACATTCTTTGATTGCCAAATCTTTTTAGAAAATAACCCAGTTTCTTCTGTGGAACAGAGCCCCTCCCCGACTGACAACCTGGAACTCCATATGAGCTCACTCCAGGTGCCCCTGAATGCAAGCAACTGCCAACAATTCAAAGAACCCTCATTTGTTTACCTTAAAATTCAGTAGTGCCATTTAGCCAAAATAAAATCAGTGAAGCTTCGGAGATTAGAAAACCAAATACCGTTATTTACCTAGTTTTTGAAAGCATAAAAAGTTCCAAGTGTTACTTCAATCCAATAAATGTTTGTGATTCCCTTTTCAAACACATGATGGCAGTTAAAATATTGGGGATAAAATATTTTAAGGAGAATTTCCTAAGATAAGCTAGTTTAGCACAAGAGCCAACATCCTATGGCCAAAGCCAGAACAGCACCAAGCTACATCTTCAGTGTGATGATGGAGTGAAAGACTTCCTGGGAGTCTCCTGGAAGGTCTACTGTGAGGGGCATTTTGGGGGGTTAGTAGGTGATGTGGCCATTCCTCAGGAGGATAGAAGCTTTATGATCTTGAAACATTCAATAAAGTGATTTCTATTTTAAACCAATACAATTTATATCTAACTATAGTTGCTGCATAAATTTGACCCAATTATCTAAATTAAGGCCATATGTATTCCTCATAATTGGATTACAAATCAAACGCCAAGCCCCAAGGCTTTCCCTGGGGCTTATTCCCTAAATTCTCACAAGAACCACAGCGATGGCCGTGCTGGTCAGTGTCCAGCTCCCCTTGACTTCACCTGTTGCCATGTTCTGGTAGAACAAGGCACATACAGAGTCCCACCAGTTCTTCCCTAAAAAGTCAGTCCCTGCTTGCTGATCTCTGAACCCCAACTCTGCTCCCCTGCCCTTTCCAAACAGAGACCTGAGATTCACCCAGAGACTCCTCAAAGTACAGAGGAAGAACATTGAAGGTTTCCCTCAGGGAAACCACTAGCTTTTCATGATCTGCTCTTTAAATTTGCACACTGGTAGCCATTTCCCCATGAACTTGCCCATGAACTCTGGTGGCTGAGTTAAGAGGTTCTCACCTGAGCCACATACTCTTCAGGCAGGGAAGGGGAAACTCCTCATGTTTCTCTCACTGTGTGAGAGTGGGGTGGGACCAAAACACAGACATGTCCCCTTAGGCTGGAAGGACCCTCTAGGGGACTGCTACCATCATCTCCCCTTGTGGGAAGAAACCAAGTTCCACAAAAGCACAGGTAGATCACCTACCACCCAAGTTGTCCCTGCCCCTCTGTTCTTGAAACAGGGCCCAAAGAGTAAAGGGAAGTCCATCGCTCCACAAAGCTCAACACTTGCCTCATCTCCAAATAACCACTTCCCACAATGACTAATATTGGGAGCATCAATATCTTTCCAGAAAAGTCTCAACCCAGTCCCCAAAGTTTCAACAATTACTAAGAGGCCAGCATTTCCTAAACTTAGAGTTGTTTGGTTTTATACCTGCATACTCACCTTGAATGCAAAACTAAAATGAAGAGGAATACCCAAGTACCTAATGGCCTCTGCATTTTGAGAAACTTCTCTGGAGCTAAAACAGTCTCTGTGAACCCAGAGAAGATTGGTATTTGCTAGATGGGGATGGTGAATGGAAGCAATAGAGTTAAAAGTATTGTCTAAGCAGGAATTATGATCAGGGGCAGTGGACCCAAATTTCAACGATGAGAAAATGGTCAATTTTGTCTGTGGAAGAGTGAGGGTCAACAAATTATGGCAGGTGGGAATATTTCTGCAACTAAGATGAAAGAATAGAAAGCCATGACTGCAACATGGTAAATCTGTAGGCAAGATTCCCGAGACACTTCTGTCCTGGCAATGACAATCTTCAGGAAGAGACTGGCAGAGTGGGTGGCAGAGGTGGCGAGGAGGACAATGTCAGAGAAGAAGGGAAGTGAAGAACTAGAAAGCCGCCCACTGAAGTCACAGGGAATCGGGAGAGCCAGGTGGCAAGGAGGCCTGGGAGCCAGGAGCTGCCACATTACATGAATGGGAAGAAACAATTTTATGACTAAAGAGCAGTGGTGTGGCAAGGAGGCAAGTGAACTATGGATGAAGTGCATTAGAAATGAGTAGTGGTTTTTGCAAAAGAAGAGGAAATACTAATTCAGAATAGATCTGAAAATGAGGAAGGAAACCAGCTCCTCCTCCTGCCTCTGCAGTTCCTTCTCCATTTGACATCTTGGCATCTGTTAGAACATTCTGGCCAAAGGCTATCCCTAGAAGGTGAAGATAGAGGAAGTTTGCTGATCACATGTTGTGAATTCCAGATCCTGTGTGAAGATTAGGAGAAGGACAAGGGTAAGAAATAGAACCAAACTGAGGCAGTCAGTCAGAGTTTTCTTTTAACTAAAACCCATAGTAAGAATGTTCTAGGCAGTGAACAGCACTTATAAAATCCTGCTCTTGTGGAATTTTCATTCTGGTGAAGGAGCAGACAATACAGTATATCACAAATTCAATGGAAGTGAGAGACGGATGGGGGAAAAGACATAGAAGGAGGCTAGAGAGTGGAGGGTGGGACAGGTTTAATTGTAGAGGCCCTGAAAGGCCTTGTGGAAAGACATGAGGGGTAAGCCATGTGGACACAGAAGGAAGAGCATTTGGACAAGCAACACTGAATAGTCTTCGAGACTAGGATATCCTGGAGTGTTCCAAAAATATCCAAAGACAGGCTAGAAGGAATAAAGGGAGAAACAGAAAATGAGTATAGAGAGGTCAGTGAGGGTGGGGAAGACTGTAGAGCCTTGTAGAACATCGTAACAACTTCTCAATTTTTATTCAGAATGAAATAGGAAGGCTCATAAGAGTGTTCAAACTTTTGGTATCTCTGGGCCACATTGGAAGAAGAAGAGTTGTCATGGACTGCACATTAAATACACAAACACTAATGAAAACTGATGAGTAAAAAAAAGGTTCTAAGTAAATTTACGATTTTGTGTTGGGCCACACTCATAGCCATCCTGGGCCACAGATTGGACAATCCTGCTAGAGTATCTGGAGTGTAGGAAAGGGATTATCTGACTTAACACATTGCGTACTGCTCACAAGTTTTTGTGTGTTTTGTGCACCATCTGTTAAGGACTGCTCACGAGTTTTCTCATTTTCCATGCGCCATCTGTTATGGACCTTAGATGTCAACACACTGTCTTGTCCACATCGAATGAAGCGATCTCATTGGTGGAAACCGTGCAGGTCAATCTACCAAAAACTATATAATTGCACAAACCCATAAAGCATTGCAGTTACATTGTATTTTGGTCATTCAAATAGTCTTCGTCTTCAAGTTCCTGGCACTTTTAGAAATGCCCCCTCTCAGAAAAAGGAAGAAAACCAACGAAACTGATACATTTCTGGAAGTATTTAACGATAATTTATCAGATATTCCTAGTGAGATCGAAGATGCGGATGACTGTTTTGACGATTCCAGAGACAATCTGTAGTTATGATAATTTAAATTACATGCAGTTTGCCCAAAAACGTGCGGTCCCTGGTGTATGTCTTAGAGATTTCTATGCAGTATGCAATGTATTAACAGATGCACTCTGATTCCTAGTCTAAGAACAGACTGAAGGAGGACAAGGGTGGAGTCAGGGAGATCTGTTTAAAGACTATGGAGAACATGAGGGGAATGAAGGGGACTAGCAGGGGGCTAGTAATGGAGGTGGTGCAAAGAAACTGGATTCTGGGGGTATTTTGAAAGCAGAGCCAACAGAAGTGCTTAATAAGATTGGTTGTGGCATATGAAAAAGAAAAGAATCAAGGACCACTCCAAGGTCTGTGGCCCGATCAACCAGAAGGATGTCAATGGGGAAGACTTGGATCAAGCAAGCAACAGAGTGAGGACATAACTACTTTGAGGTGTTGAATGGAGGTCCAAGGTGGTTGGGTATATGTCTGGAATTCAGGAGAGATATCTGAGCTGGAGATATCTAAACTGGAGAGGGGAGAGGAGCAAAGAGATTAAATCTTTCAGCTACGTGAAGAAGAAAGCCAATCTCTGCTTCCCATAGGAGACTTGAGTGATCTTCACAATTTGCCCCTTCCCGACAGGTGGCAGCCTCGATTGATGAAAAAAGAAAGTGAGGTATTCCCTTAGGAAAAAAGACAGCCAGAGAGGGTGAAGCATCTCCCTTCACCAACCTGTGATATGGAAGGATCTACAAGTTCCCACTGGGGACTCAGAAAGTAGCCCTGACTTGAGAGCCAGCAGCCCTGCTACAAGGGGGAGCGGGGGGAACACAAAAGTGGAGGGTGAGGAGATGCTGTAGCAGGCACACGATGCAGAATGTTGCTGAGACTAAGGACTAGCAGCACTGTGAAATACGAATCTTTGAGATGAGAGTAGACAATGACTTGAAACAAGTTTAATATGAGAAAGACTTAACTAATCTGAAATAGATTAAATGAGAAGGAACTGAGATCCATTTAAGGGGTAAAATTTTGTTTCTCTGGCTCTGACTGGGTCACATTTCTCTCTGAACCAGTGGGATGTACTAACTAGCTTAGATGCAGGCCATCTACTTTTCCCTGTGCTGGAAGTGGAGCCCAACCTGAAGACTGAGAGTGAGAAAATGATGGTGCCTATGATCAACAGGATAATGGCCCCCAAAAGAGGTTCACATCCTAATTCCTGAAACTCGTGAATATGTTACCTTACACAAAAGGGACTTTGTTGATGTGACTGAGTGAAGGGTCTTGAGATGGGGAGAGTATCCTGGATTACCCAAGAGGGCCCAATGTAATCACAGGGTCATTAGAAGAGGAAGGCAGGAGGCTCATAGTGAGGGAAGATGTGATGCTGAAAGCAGAGGGCAGAGTGATGTAGCTGCTGACAGGAGCCACCAGTCCCGGAATACAGGTGGCTGCTAGATGCTGGAAAAGGGAAAGAAACAATTTCTCCTGTAGCCTCTAGAAGGAAGGCAGCCCTGCTCATAAGTTGAGCCTGGTAGTGATTTTAGATTTCTGACATCCTCCATAACTATAATAAATTTGTTTTGTTTTAGACACTACATTTGTGGTAATTCGTTACAGCAGCAATAGGAAACTAATACAGTCCCCCAGAAGGAAATTGGGGTTCAACTACAAAAAAAAAGGGGAATGAAGCCTGGTTGCAAAGGCAAATAAATTATCTATATGCATCTTTCCTTGTTCAGTTCTGCTTGTTAAGCAAAGCCTGTTGCTCACCTTTCCCTTCTCTCCACCCTCACTGTCCTAACACTAATGACTGGAGAGAGGAGTCAAGGCAGGTGGGAAATGAGTGGTGTTCTTACAACCTGGTGAGGAAAATACTCATGAGCAGGCAGCCTCTCCCTAATTCCACACATTCCATCATGAGGACTCTCACCTGTGAGAGGCTTAGTTCTGCTTATATATTGATATCTACTTCATCTTTTAGAATAGTTTCCAGATTGCTGGCTTTTTCCCTACAAAAATAAATGGAATCAAGTCCTTTTCCAAAGTAAGAAGACTGACATTGCTAGAGCTAGATGAGTTTTAAGTTTGAGTGTCTAAGCAAATAAGCGAAGAAGACTGGATTGCTTTTGACATTGTTTCCCCTACCTGTTCTAATGCAGAAAGGAAGTTTAGTCAAAAATGACAGAAGAGAAAAAAATTATGTAGGTCCCAAATTAGCACAGTTCTATGCAAATATACTTGTAAAGTCACATATAAAGAAATTTTTATCACAATGCCTGGAGCCAACTTGGAGATTAGCACCAATTTTCACTAAAAGGCTCCAAATATATTCCACAATGTTCAAAGATTTATCAAAATAAAATTAATCTGTTTTATCTGGCGAGAGCCACTTAAACAGCTATCACTAGATTGCAAATGAACAAGCTCTGCTCCATTTCTCAAAGGCAGAGCAGCAGCCTGTGCTTCCCTAGGCACACTGAAGACTGGAGTGACTCCAAACTTCTCTCCTAGATGTTCAACCGCTATGTGACTCAAGAAAACACTTTCCTGATATCTTTCAAATCTATTCTGGAGAAATGCACTGTGCTTCCAAACAGAGCTTGTGAAAACCAAATAGAGATGTCATGAATAAAGAGAGCTCAGTAATTAGATTCATGAGACAGAATTCTACCTGTACAAGCCGAAACAACGCAGATAGCATTTCAGCATTTCTGAGACTATTTTCTTACTAAACTCTTCAAAATAATGGTAATATCACTGGGAGAATCAAAATCAATAATGATGGCTAGTACCCAGATGGTGTCAATTATGAGCCAGTTTTCAGCACTCTACATATATGAACTCATTTACTCAAAAAACCTCATGAGCAGCGCATTGTTTTTGATATCCCCTTTTTAGAGATGAGGAAACTAAGACACAGCGTTAAAGCTTGTCCAAGGTTGCATGGCAAAGTCAGCAATTTGAATCCATTTATTTGGTTTATGGAAACATACATGTTGATTTTGATACCATTAATATGTATTTATACTAAATATTATATATATTTGACACTCACCTAGGCATTTA
>VMDR010030005.1:0-12529 GCA_007922815.1 Macrotus californicus
GGAGAGGGAGAGGGAGGGGGAGAGGGAGGGGGAGAAAGAGAGAGAGAGAGAGAAAGCTTGAGTGCTACCTGATTACGTGAACTTTTTAATTAAAGCATAGCATGCAAGCAGAAAAGTGCACCAGTCATCTATGTAAACACACCAGTAGACACTACCCAGATCAAGATACAGAACATTTTCAGCACCCCACAAAGTCTCCCTTGTGCCTCTTCTGAGTCCTTGCCCCACAAAGACAACTGCTGTTCTGACCTTGGTCAGTGGAACCTAGGTCTGCCTGGTTTTGAACTTTATATACATACAACCACACAGTCTGTCTCCACCCACCCCACCTTACCCCCACCCATGCTGGGAGGCTCATCCTGGGGCTGCCCTCCTGTCCGACTGTTGATCTACACTCGCCCACTGTCAGCCAGCCCAGCTTACTCATCTAGCCTGTTAGTGGCCATCTGGGTATTTCCGCTCTGGGGCTTTCACAAAGAATGCTGCCATAAACGTCAATGTGTAAAGAATACCGTCACGAACATCTCTGTATGCGTTTTTGCTGGGTGTCGTGTTAGCTTTCTACTGCTGCTACAACAAATTGCCACAAAGTTCTCAGCTTCAAACAACACACATTTATTACCTCCCAGCTCTGCGGGTCAGAAGTCTGCCACGGATCTCACCAGACTAAAATCAAGGTGTCAGTAGGACTGCGTTCCTTTCTGGGGGCTCTGGGCTGGATCCATTTTCTGGCTCATTTGGGTTGTTGGCTAAGTTCAGTTTCTTGCTGCTGTAGGCCTGAGGACCCATTTTCTTGCTGGCTTTCAGCTGTGGGTCATTCCCAGCTTCTAGAGGCCTCCGCGTTCCTTTGTTCATGACTCTTTCTCCATCATCAAAGGCAACAATGGCAGCTCGGAATCCTTCTGTGGTCACATATCCAATTATTCCCTCATCGTTGCATCTCTCTCTGACCCCAGTGGGAAAGGTTGTTGGCTTCTAAGGACTGATGGGATTAGACAGGGCTCACCCATTTATTTCGGGATACTCTCCTCATCTGTAATATTAATCACATCTGCAGTGTACCTTTTTGCATGTAAGGTAACAGAGTCACAGGTTCCCAAGGTTAGGACATGGATATCTTTGGAGAAGGGGAATGGTCTTTGTTCTGCATAACACAGATATACATCAAGGAGTAGTGGGTCATAAGATGTGCGTAAATCCTACTCTAGTAGATAGTCCCAATGGCTTTTCAAAATGTACCAATTTGCACTCCCATTGGCAGTATTAGAATGCCCAGTGCTCCGCATTCTTGCCAATTCTCAGTATTGGCAGCGTTTATCAATGTTAGCCAATCTGTTGTGTATGTACTGGTAAGTAAATGTTGGCTTTATTTGCATTTCCTTGGTGATCAATCATGAACACTTTCATATGTTTATTGGCCGTTGTATGACCTCTTTTGTGAAATGCCTCCTCAAGTCTTTTGCCCATTTTTAAAAATTGGATTGAAAGAACACCACTTTTTTAACTGTGAAAACATTCGTCCATCTGAGCAGTTAAAATATCTAGAAAATAAAATAGATCATCCCAATGCATTTAGAATGTCAGTGAAGGATGAAAACAAGCTAACTTATGCCGTTCTTTTTTAGAAATCGTTTTTCCTGTAAGTAAAGCCAAACAAATAATAAAATCAATAATAGTAACATCTGTATAATCTTTAGAATTTCCAAAGGGCTTTCAGACCCATTTTCTGTTCTGCTTTTGTAAGAAGGAACAAAGGAAATGTTGCTTGCTAGTCCTGTTTTCATACCATATATTACTTTCACCAAAGGCAAAAATCAAGGCAAAATGCTCATATTAAATATAATTGTAGTCAGGCTAATCAGTAGCACAATTTGTAAATTTGATCATTTTTCTTCTCTGCTTACAATTATCTCTAATTTGGTGGTGAATGTGATATATGCAGACTGTCTAATACACGCTCCTTCTTGTGACGCTGGAAGGCATTGCCTTCTGGGAGCTGCTGTTTAAATCAGGAAGCGAGCATAAATCCGCAGAAGCCTGCTGATTGGAAAAGTGTCTGTTGGTGCAGGGAGGGGAGCAAACCTCTACTGTGGAGAACAACAGAGAGATACAAATCAAGCTGACATTTTTTTCAAGAAGGACATCACCAACAACCTTTCTACATTATAGATGCTTTTTTTCATTCTTTCCAGACTAGACAGTAATTAAATTAGCCTTCCTTTCTCTGATGCCTTAATGAAGAATGGTGCTTGTATGATACCACGTCTTCCCTAGGACCGAATGTGCATGTCTAGCGGGTGAGTGTGTGGGTGGAGGTCACTAATATTTATGTGCCTGTGTGAAATGAGAGAAACTCTTGAAGAAAAGCAATGGACATGCATTAAAATTCACAGGCTAAATGGCATCCTTAATTATTTTTTGCTTCTTGACATTTTAAATACCACTATGCTATAAAAGTATACGACCTCTTTCCCCATCAAGTTTATGACCTTCAAAGATAACACGGGCAAATGTAGGGTAGAACTGAATAGTTCTTTTTAATGACTTTTTTCTCTATACAGTCATCTCGGAATCAGAATCATATCTCAGAAGAAGTGAATTGTCTCCTTCTAATTGTAGTAAAAGCCACCAAAGCTAGGTTTTACTTGCAAACATGGTGCCTACAATAATAGTGTGAGGATTTTCCCTCTTCCTCAACCACCACCCACCCCGACACAGATCACTGCCTTGCGCCCCTTCTTTATTCCTCACTCTTCCTTTGTTATCACACCGCTGCACTGGGCCGCCTGTCTGTCCCCTTTTCCCTGTTAACTCTGTGTCACACAGGACCCATTCAGGTGTCCTCACTTCCCATGCAGCTCACATGCTTCCTGCAAGCTGACTGTCCTTCTAATCCCAGGCAGGACACATGGCTCAGGCCCAAACTAACCAACACAATCCCATTCTTGGCCAGGGGTGTACACATGTCCTAATTTTGCAAAGAGGTTTGCTAGGGTCCTGCAAATGAAGCTGCTCTATTCTCCTGAGACAGCTTCCAGAAGAGACCTGGTCCCTTTCTCTCAGCTTGAATCAGGAAGCCTGTGGACCTGGGAGTGAGGGGTGCAACTGATGTTGCTGAGTGCAAGTGAAGGGTTGGAAGACAGCCGGCCCTGAGGACATCACTGGAGACTGAAATAAACCAGCTGTCCAGACTCAGCTCACAGCACAGCCCCTTTATGGTGTGAGGCAGTTTGATTGGGTTTTCCATAACTTACAACCTAGCATCTTACCTGGTATATGGTATTTAAAATATAGTATATTCAATGGTATTCATCGAAAACTCAAGTGGTAGTAAGGTCAACAGATCAGGAGGCAATTGTTGAACTCTGGTCTCCAGAACTGTGAGACATGCATTCCAGGTGCTTTCGCCATCGGTTTTGCTAAGGTACCTAGCAGGTGAGCCCAGTGAGGAAGGAGGGGAGTTCCTGTGACCGCATTTCTCATCTACATGAATTTTCTCTTCCATTTCAGCACCCCGCTCCCCATCCCATTCACTCCAGACTTTGCATCTTTGCTTTTCCTCTTCCCTGCCCTAAAATTTGAACAATATTCTTTCCAGTATCCATTTTCCTTCTACTGCCAATACCATTTCACTTTCCTTGTAAACAACCACCTTCCTTTTTTCTTTTAAATTTTTTAAAAATTAATTTATTTTTAAAGAGAGGGGAAGAGAGGGAGAGAAACATCAACGAGTGGTTGACTCTCATGCGCCCCCTACTGGGGACCTGGCCCATAAGCCAGGCATGTGCTCTGACTGGGAATCAAACCCATGACCCTTGGTTCACAGGCTGGCACTCAGTCCACTGAGTCACACCAGCCAGGGCACAACCACCTTCCTTAATCCTCCAATCCACGCAGTTTGGGTGGGACTGATGTTACCTGAGTTCTCTGACATGTCCCCTCAGAGGTGGGACTGTGACCAGGTGTGTGTTAGCAGAATCCAGGGAGTCAGGTGGGTTGAGGACCCCCTGCAGTCCCGAGAAGGAGCTGCCCTCTACCTGCACTGCTAAGCCGACAGGCTTCCAACCCACAGCGGCCAGATGGCACCGCTCACCTTCTGAGAATGCAGTGAGCTCAGGGAAGCGGAGCTGAGACCACATCCTAATGAGAGTACTTGGTCTTGACCCAGCTTTCCCTGGGCTTGCTTCTTGCTACTACAACTTCTTGCCTCTTCAACTGCACGATCCGACCACCGACCCCCTCCCAGCCCACTTTTATTTTTTTAAAGCAGGGTGAGCTTGAGTTTCCATAATTTGTAGCTAAAACAGCCACAACTTACAAACTAATTTGGACTTGGATTCATTCAAACCTTTAATCATTTACGCCAGGACACAAAACTGAATTCTCACAAAGCATAAAGTTTTGTGTTACACAATTTTTGACATGGTTTTACACTTGCTATTCCTTCAGACACTTCAGGGAATTGTGAGCTGAGTAGTCTCGGGTATATAGCTTTTTTCTTTTCATCCTTACTGCCCCACCCCCAGCCCTCGTCTGCACCACATTTACCAATGCATGGCGGCGGGGAAGCCATGGCACAACAATGTTCTTCTGTGTCTGAGACACGAGTCCCCACTTCTGCCTCACCCCAACCCCCTCACCCATCATGCGATTTATCCTCAGGTCCTCACTAGCTTGATGCAATCAGAAGAGAGCCAGACATATTAACAAAGAACTGACATTTTTTTCCCCTTAGGCAACTAAATTGCCTTTTATTCCAGGATGATTTGTATAAATGGAACTAAGTTCTATAGAATCATGCAGATAACAACATTTTAAAAGGAAAGCAAAATTCTATTTTAAGGAAAATCTTGCTGAAACAATGCTGAGACCAGTTATTTTTGGATCACAAGATACTTTCATACCTTCAAGGAGAGAGTATCCTGTTTCCTGTGTAGCAGTGTGCAGGAAATTGTGGCTACTAAAAAAAAACACACAAAAAATGTTGCGATTCCATTGTTTTGCTTGTTTTCTACAAATGATTTTCCTAGCCCAGTCTGCTATGATAACTTCTCTTCCGGTGATTAAAGTGTTAAGTTTTAGCATGTCCAAAATAGCAAATGACCATGGTATTGTGACTCCCTATCAGATGACTTCTTTTTGTCTGGAAAAGTCAGGTTATAGCTATTTCCAGAGCAGCACAATTTTAGGAGAGAAAACTCTGTTCCAATTCAAAAGGATATGAAGAACTAGGCGGAGGTTTGCTTACAGGCCTAGGTAAGCATTTATACACAAGCATCCCACAGCAGTAAGTCAGCACTCCTCACCCCTGCAGTCAGCCGGAGGAAGAGGAAGAGGAGGAAGAAGAGGAATGGCTTGTCTCCCCATCTCCTCCCCTGCCCACCAGAACCCATGAATGGATTCCCTTCTGCAAAAAACAGGACCTGTGCCCCTGGCCAGCTAGCTTATTTAGTTAGAGCATCATCCTGATATGCCAACGTTGCAGGCCAATGTCAACCCTTGGTCAGGGCACATACAAGAAACAATCTATGAATGCATAAATAAGTGGAACAACAAAGCAATGTTTCTCTCTCTCTTTCTCTCTGAAATCAATGAATAAAACTTTTAAAAAGACAGGAGCTGTAAGATTTGGAGGCTGAGGGCTAAGCACAAGGGTCTCAAGTTCTGGGGGGCTCTTACTAAATGCTATTCTTGCTAAATGTTAAATGTAGCACAGTACTTTGCAGATGCAGCTGTAAGGTGGTGAGCCCGACCCTAGCCCGATGGAGAAGCTTAGCCAGCTACGAAGAAGACATCATCATGTAATTAACCAAATAGTGTGTTTAAGCAACGGCTAAGCCTCCCTTCAGGGAGACAGAGATTGGGATGTCAATCCCCTGCCTCCTTTACTTGCTGCAAGTAAATAAGACTAAGAACATCATCTCGTTCTTGAATAGAACACCCCGAGCAGTGAACCCCTTGAGTTTGGTAATATATGTAATGGAGTATTACCCCGCCATAAAGAGGAATGAAACTCTGATAAGGCTACATCATGGATGAACCTTGAGAACATGTTAAATGAAATCAGTCAAACACAAAAGGATCAACATTGCATGATTCTGCTCATATGAGGTATGTAGAATAGACCAATTCTTAGTGGTAGAAAGTAGAATAGCGATTACTAGGGACTAGGAGAAGGGGGAAGTGGGGGGTGGGGAATGGGAACAGAGTTTGGGATGATGAGAAAGTTCTGGGGTGGGTGGGGGTGATGGTTGCACAACATTATGAATATACTACATGCCACTGAATCGTACATTTTTTTAAAGATTTTATTTATTCATATTTAGAGAGAGGAGAAGAGAAGGAGAGAGAGGGAGAAATATCAATGTGTGGTTGCCTCTCACGTGCCCCGTACCAGGGACCTGGCCTGCAACCCAGACATGTGCCCTGACTGGGAATCGAACTGGTGACCCCCTGGTTCACAGCCCATGCTCAATCCACTGAGCTACACCAGCCAGGGCTGAATCGTACATTTAAAAATGGTTCAATGATACATTTTATGCTATGCATATTTTATCACAATAAATAAAATTAAAACGATAAATACTGAAAACTTAAAAAGAAAGGACCACAAAATTCGCAGGTCTGCCTGTCACGAGGCTACTGCCCAATAAATCTAGTTTCCCTTTCTTCTCTCTTGCTTCTTCTGACCCACCCTCCCAACACACCCACATTTCCCACACTTAGCTCTCGGTGCCCGTTGTCTACTGCAGACACTCCAAACGCTTCACTGAACCCTGCTTCAGAGAATGCTGCTCTGAAACATCCCTGAAAGAGGTTGCAAAGTACTTGCAAGACTTCATTCCAGTGGCTTCCTTTCTGTCTCTGGTCTCGTCGGGGCCTTCCCCTCTACTAGGTCATGTCCGTCAATAGGCCGCGGACTACCCTGTCACTAAAACCAACAAAACAAGGGCCCAGACAAAAGCCTTGAGCCTGTCTTCCCCTCCAGCAACTGCCCCAATTCTTTGCTTCTACTTTTCTTCACAGCAAAAGATTTTCAGAACTGCCGGTACTGTTTCTGCCTCACTCTGTCCTTAACCACTGCCATCTGGACACCACCTCCAGCACACACCTGAAATGACAGTGTCAAAATTACCAGTGGTCCTCCTCTGCCCAAACCAGGGATCGGTCCTTGGTCTCACTGCGGCATTTAGAGGTGGACCACTTCCTCTTGAAAGGCTTTCTTTTCTTGGTACCTTTGGCACGACTCCCTCCCGGCTTCTGTCCTGCTTCATGGACTCCTCCTTTGCTGGCTCTTTCTCCTGTGTTCTCAAGTCTGAAGCCCCTTTTCTTCTCGATATTTGTGCCCTCAGTGATCTCATCCTTTCTCAGGGCCATAAATTTTATTCACATGCTGATAACTTTCAGAATTGTGTCTCTAGCTCTGTCTTCCCTCTGGAACACGAGACTCATAAATTCAATAGCCTGGTGGGCTTCCCCAGGACTGATAGACATCTCAAATTTGAGAGGTCTAAAATAGAACTTGTTATCCATCCTACACTTCCCCCTCACAGACATGTTCTTTCTTCATCTCTCCCATCTTAAAAATGTTAGCACCATCCACTCAGGTGCCCACACCCAAATCCTGCAGGTCAGAAACTTGCTGAAAACCCTCCAGTGTCCACCTATTGCAGTCAGAAAAAAACGACATACTCCCGACAAGGACGTGGTCCCTGCCTACCTGTGTGATGTCATCTGGCACACCCTCACCTTCTCTTCATGTGCTATGTGGTGGGTCCTCTTTCTCTCGTCCCCGTGACACTCTGAGTTAGGTCCTCTGTTCACACCAGCTGCTTCCCCTGCCTGGAAGGCCTTGTTCCCAGATGTTCATCCAGCTGATTCTTTCTTGTCTTTTAGGTCACTGCTGATATGACATCTCTGCAGAGCAGATTTGCCTTCCCTCTCAGTCTAAAGGAAGGCTTCCCCCAACCCCTTCCCATGGTGGCACCCTCCCTCTTTCATTTCCTTTGAATTCATCATCATCTGTCCTTATCTTGTGTATTATTAAGTTTCTGTCTTCTCCAAGTAGAATATAAATTCCATGAGACAAAGGAGGTCATCTGTCTTGTTCACTAGTACACTCTTGAATAGAACATGCCTGGGACTTGGTAGGTGCTTAACAAAAATCTGTGAGTGAATGAGTGATTAGTTCTCTAATTTAAGAAAAGGTCCTTGTGCTAGGCTTTTAGGAACCTGCACTGTGTCGACCCCACGTCTCTGCTGGATTCAGCAGCCTAGGCAAGCAGGGTGTCTTAGGCACTTGGAGGGACAGACCTAATATAGATGAAATAGACATATTACAGTTATACTAAAAAAAGCCTATATTTTTAGAGCTGCTTCCTAAAGTATGATGGGCTGAAATGTAATGAAATGTCTGGGATTTGCTGTACAGAGGAAAAATAGGGTGAAGAAATGTGGTAAATGTTGATAATTGTTGAATCTGTGGTTTGTTGTACTATGTTCTCTACTTCTATTTGTGAAATTTTTCATAATACATTTTTTCAAGTAACAGCTAAAAAACATTCGGGTTGAGAACATGGAGTGAGAAAGATTCACCCCACCTATAACCCCAGGTGAGTAAGAGCCCAGGGCGACAGGCAAGGCTGCGGCAGGTGGGCTGGGTGGTAGGTGGTGGGTGGGCTGCGCCTCATTCCAAGGCAGAGGCAGGGTGGCCTCTGATCCCAGCCATGATTTGAGAAAGGGGAGTTGACCCCTGTAGGACCTGCTTACCCCTTTGTTCAATGTCTGGGAAACCCTGAGGCTCCTTTTCGTGGTCCCCCTGGCTCCCCACCCCACGAAGGACAGGCTGAGTGACAGAGGCCTCCACTGGTGTGTTTGTGGCTACTTAGCAGTTCTCGCTCCTCCAGGGCAGGCCTGTGATAAACAGTGATTATGGGGAAAGTTTGTGATGTTTGTTTTCCCCAAGATCAAAACTCTATCTCCCCTCTGTTAACATAAGCCATCGAGAGTCGATCTGTATTCAATTTTCCCTGGGTGGTCCCGGGTTGACATCTTGCCCTTTTGTCTCACCCTGGAAACTTGGGAGCCCAAGCTTTTGTTCCATCTGCTCCTGAGACAGCCCGCCTCCCGCTGCTGGCCTGGCGCTTTCAGCGTGGATGCTGTTTTTTGAAACCTCGTCTAATGTTACAGGGAACAGGAGATCCTTACATTTCATGTGAACATTCTGAGAGAAAAGCGTGTGTCCCGGCCACATTTGCGCACAATTGGTCTGCATTCGTGAGAAAGCTGCCGAGCCAGAGCCAGGTTGAAAATGTGACCCCTCCCTGCCCCCACTTCTTGAAGCCTCCCTTAGATTGGCGAGACTGTCCTGCAGCTTGGAACGGAATAAGTGAACCCCACTTTGGAGCAAGCACCTAGGCTCTGAGGGCTGGTGATCTGGGGCTGGCGTTCCTAGTAAACAGACCCCGCCCACCCTGTGGGAGCTTCTCTGAGTGGCAGGGAGGAGGAAAGGTCAGGACAAAAAGTTTCTAGAACAGCTCCAGGGGAACCTGAGCTCCCTGTGCTTTTGAAGCACCTTTGCACACAGGAATTCCTCCGGAAGGCCGCTCCTCTTTCTCCAATAACAAGCACAGGTGAGTGGCCAGTCCGACCTCTCTGAAGAAAGTGTTTCTCAGGCACCTGCAAGGCAGGGCTACCCCAAGAAACGCAGAAATGTGCACAGGGCCACAAGCTCAGTGACCAGTCACGATCCACAGGGCACACAGAGGCCAGGGGCAGGTGAACAGCAAGTTCAAGTGTCCCTCCGGCCTGCTAGCATCTCACCCTGGGCTGTCCTCTCCCTGCACACACTCACTTTGTTACTTACCTTCTGGTCCTCTCGGGCTGCAGGATGACAGTGTTTGAAACTGAGCAGCCACTTGGAACTTCTTATCATTGTCCTTTTCATTTCCTTGCAAGTCTGAACCCTGTTCCTACTGGAAATCCTAAGAAGGCCAGAGCCCAGTCATAAAACACAGCTTGTGTGCAGCATGCCTATGATGTGGGCATCTTGAGTTCATTACGCCTTTGGCTTTACAGGGCATATTTAAAATGTATATACTAACACGAACATAAATGTTATGATTCATTTTGCCCAAGAGGAACAAAAGGATGACAGCAAATTAAAGTTGTGCCCTCACACGTTCACTGTGGCGGAGCAGCCGTAGACGCTCAGGATGAATTTGGACCCACTGGTCCTCACAGCGCCCCCTCTCGGTCAGCCTTTCTTTGGTGGGGGGTGTTCTCCTGAGGCAGAACGTCGCTTGATCAAAGGTTCCCACTCATAGACTGGGGATCTGCTAACGTGAAACCACCTCATGCTTTGGAATGAAACAGTTCACTCTTTTCTTCTCGTCTATGGACTAAATTATACATCTAAAGGTCTGGGACCGTTGCTCACCTGTGCACGGGTGTTTATCAATCATGCCTGAGCCTTCCTGGAGATAGGTGCAGAGCTGAACTCATTCAGACATGACCGTGACATCTGAGGGAGAGAAAGCAGACTTGGGAAGCTGCATTTATTTAAGCAATCTCACTTTTCAGGTGAAGCAGAACTCCTGGAACGTACGGACAGAGGTTCTGAGGAAACGCATGGCAGGCCCAGGTCTCCTTGGCATTCTTCCCACCACCCGTCAAAGTCCTCACAGTCGCTTCCGGTCACTGAAGATGGCCGGGTGAAATAGGTTGTGCGTGCAAGCTTTATGGGTAAAACAAACCAGTGTGTGTAACACACTTAGCACAGCGATGGGCGCATGGTAAATGTTATATACTATTTGTTTCAAAAGCTGGTGTGCAAAGCAATGTGATCCGATCTAACCACCTAACATCTGTTGAGAAACACTGGATTTGAACCCTGGCCCTACCAACTTGTAGCTGTGTGACTGGAGGCGAGTTAAACAATAGTTCTTTGCCTCAATTTCTTCATCTGTACAAAAGAAACGAGAGGAACACCTGATAGTACTATTTTGAGGGTCACAGGAGTGAACAGCAGAACTCTGAGAACAAAGTCAGCACACAGTTAAGTGCTCTGTGTTAGCTGTCACTGTCATTGCACCTGGAATGACATGCACTGAAATGTTGACTAATGATACTAAGTAGTATCTCTGAGGGGCTGACTCGTGGATGAACGTCCAGCTCATTTGATGTTGGGTAAATGTAAGCTTCCCTCCAGGGCAGCGGCTCATTGTTTTGCCCTTCACAGCCTGTGTGTGACTAACTCTGAGCCCGGATGACAGTAGCTGCTCAATAAATATTGCCCTCAGCTGCTAGAATCGCACTGGGTGATCAGCATCTCTCCCAAATATCCATCATCATTGTCTCATGTTTTCTTATTTAGAAGTTTCTGAAACAAAATTAGTAAAGTGAGATGAACTAAGTAAATACCAATCAACATGAGCGGATTTCTCACAAAATCATGTGTCTTTTTCAAGATTCCTTCAGGGCTGAGATAATAGGTTCTGGACTTGCCCTCTCAAGTGAGGCCCCTCCTTGAGCCCGGGCTATGTGGTTTGCTATAAAAACAAACAAACTACTAGTTAATCATTTGCATATGTAGCCCACGTCCTGGTGTCCCCGCCAGGATTGGAAAGTAAGTGAGATTTTATGGAAGTAAGACCTGGGTAGGCTGTGAAATTGGCAGACAAGAAAAATATCAAGAGCAAAGAGCAGGATTACAGGAAAACCTAGATGTATGATTTCATATGCCTGTAAAATTACATATATAAATCTGTGTGTGCAAATATGTATAGAAGGCCAGGTATACTGTGAGTAACGGTTATCTCTGGCTAGTGGAGTTTGAGTTGGTTTTTTCTCTATACAGACTAATATGTGAGCATGCGTGCTTGTTCCCACACATGTCATATGTGAGGGAAAGAGCCACATATTTGTTTATTAAGTGCTCATCAAGGAAACTGCTCTGTTCAGCAGAATCATTAAAAACTAACTGTAAAGATACCAAATCTGATGTCTAGTAGGGTTACCAGATTTGAGCAAATAAAAATACAAGATACCCAGTTATATCTGAAGTTTGACAAACCATGATAAGTGTATCTCACGCAATATTTGGAAACTTGCCTCTTTTCTTCTGTAGGGAAGTAGAAGAAAAGCAGTGATATTCCTACCATTATTTGTATTTCTTTTAACTGTTTTTCTGTAAGTGGTTTCCTTTCACATGGTCAAAAAAAAAATCACACTGTGTGTGTACAGTTTCCATTCACTTACCAAGATTTCATTGAATCCCTACCATGGGTCAGGCACTGTGCTAAGCATTGGGAGTATTCCAGGGGTAATGTAACACAAAATTATTTTTCATTACATGATTTTTGTATATGAAACAAGTTAAATAAATGTATATTCTGCCATCAAGTTGGTGTATTCTGTTTAACTTAACCAGTCTTCCTCTGGGAGTTAATTTGTCTGCTCCTTTACATGTTGGCTTTTCACCTACATGTAATACATGCTCTGAACGCTCTGTGTGCGTTCAGATTTTCTC
>VMDR010030006.1:0-12528 GCA_007922815.1 Macrotus californicus
AATTAGTGATCTCAATCAGAGCTTGTAGTTAAAAGTGCATTTGGTTTCCAGAAAGTTAAGTGGTTTGTCAGTGCGACGACCCTGTCAAAAGCTGTTGACGGCATACAGAGATTAGAACCAGAGGCAGTGGTCTTACATCCTGATCACTAATTGATATTGAGTGCTTTTCCACAGGGTCACGTCTCAATAAAGTGCCGAGTACTGTGTACTGGGGACATCTTCCACACTGTCCTGTCAATACTGGGCAAACCCACCACAGAACGGTGAGAATGAACAGATGCTTCCCACTTGTAATCTGACACTGACAAGAATACTTCAAGACCTCTGTGTCCTTTCATCTAAACCTGTATGGTCGTTACTTTTAGCAAGAGGATGACCATGCAGGCTCACACAAGAGTGACAATGTTAAACTTATTAAATCTTCACATGATAGGCAGACTTTGGTGAGACTTCTAAAATGGGCCATTTTCACTGAGTACAGGCCTGTGAACCAAAAGGTCGCTGGTTCGATTCCCAGTCAGGGCACATGCCTGGGTTGCAGGCCAGGTCCCCAGTTGGGGGTGTTCGATCTCTCACACATTTATTTGTCTCTCCTTCTCTTTCTCCCTCCCTTCCCCTCTCTCTAAAATAAAATTAAAAAAAAATGGGCCATTTCCTTTTCAACATTTTCTTGAATGCCATCCTGCACCCAATCTATGTAATCTAATAACAAATATGTTATTTTCAGGGAGCAGAAGGCTTGCTGAGAGGCCATCCCTATGATATAGCCATTTCTTCCCTTAAATGATTGAGGGAAAGCTCAGGAAAAACACATTTAATTATCATTTAAAGGTGGGAAGATGGTTTTCTTTTCTAATCATGAAATTTTAAACATAAAAGCTTGTGCAATGGAGACACTAACCCAATGTGGCTGAAGAAATTAACCAATTAAAGATACTAATGACTGTTCTAATTTGTGTCCCACAGTAAGCCAGATAATCAATTCTCTTTAGCCATAAACTGAAATGACTATTGTAAATGCCAAAAGTGGTGCTATGTATTTGACAATATTCTACTTGGCATATTCTATTCCATTTTATTTCAGCATTTGGCTAAAAGAAATAAAAAACAGATTCACAAATAACCCTTAAAATTTGATGTTCTTATGACTCTTTCTTTCTTCATTATCATATCACCTTTCCAAAAAGATCTCAGATCTGCCCCATCCTCAGAACGGAATCCACTTCGTGTGTCCCGACATCAGCTGGTTTTGGGTGTGCTCTCTGAGCAGATAGGCTGCACACAAATGCTGAGTAAAGGACTGCAACTGAAGGCTGGGGTGCAGGGGGAAGGCTTGCCTGAGCGGCAGGAGTGGGGAGCATTGGAAACATGAGTGAGAAACTGATACATATTTTTATTGGCTAGTGAAAATTTTTAAATACTCAAAGTTTTATATTTTTAGATAAATCTACAATGCCATACTTAAAGAGTTTTTTCTTTTTCACTTTTTAAAAAATTTGTGTACATTTACAGTATTTTCATTCTTGACTCATGTTAGTCTCAGAAAATATGACATATTTTGTAGGCTGTTGTGAGGAGAGCTGTCACAGTGGCCATGGATTTTATTTTTTTCCCTTTTACTCCCCTAAAATGCTCAGATCTTTCAAAACTGATCCTTCAAACTGTGACCCCCAGTGTAAGGCCCAGTGAATTTGTTTGCTTGTGGAACTCGGTGTGCCCGGGGCTGAACCTAGATATCAGTCCATGCATTTGCCCTTTCCTCCATTAAGGCGGGCCTCAGAGGCCCCTGAAGTGCCTGCTCACCCTGAATTTCCACGTAAAACATCACCAGACACAGTAATCCTTTATGGCGGTCCTTGCCTGGCAGTTCAGGGAGAGAAGAGACACATCAGCTTCTAGGCCATGACCATAAAGAGTCTGTCTTCTTCTGTCTTCTTTCCCTATTCCAAAGCCTCCATATGATGTCGCATGGGAGCAGACCCTCTCTTATCTTCATACCATCTCCACTGTCACAAAATCCACTGGATTGCAATCCAGAGGTAGAAAAACAAAGGTTTTACAAAACCAACGTTCAGTAAGAAATAAATATCCAATTTTAACTATGCTGAGATTATTATGGCAAGATCTCATTTGGACAGAACACAGACATTTCTCTCTTCAATGATATATAACACCATGTGCAAGATCCTTCACATAGAGGGAAGAGTTGGAACGAAATCTATTTGCTTCGTTTACTTTCTGGTTTCACGACCTTTGGATTCTTTGGCTTTTCTCAGTGGATGTTAACAGTATAGAACTGATCATAAGGCAGATTTCTGCACCAAGAATCTCTCTTCTGAGTGGAGAACATTTTAACTACGTTTATTTTAAAAAAAGACTAGAAATCAAATTAGAACACACCCAAGATTATGTTGGAAAGATTTAATAAAATATGATCATTTTGTGATAAATACCAAGAAGAGTAGTCCATTAAATCAGAAGTGTGAATGAAAATTAGTCAAGGTTATTTTGTATCTAACAGTATGGATTAAAGGCCTATAGAAAAAGAAAAAAAAAAAAAAGAATCACTCAGTTATCTATCAACCCTCCTCTCTGACGCAATACTAATGACTAATGTGCAATGTTTGATTACAAACTCAATTTCCAGCACTGGGGAAGAAGGCAATTTTTAGAAACACCTTCCTTTAGGCTAAAGAACAAGGATGTTCAGAACCTTACCAACTGTGAAGGAATAAGTGATGTAGACTATTTAATGTAATATGCAACCAGAGAGAGGACTTGAAAAACCTGTAAGTTACTATAAAATGTAAGAATTCAAAAAGGCTGGCCACTGCTTAGGTAGATGGCGTATTATGAAATGGCACAAAATCAACAGATGACAGAAAAAAAGGCATGATTCAACTTCTATTGTATTTCTGCCTTCACACTCAGAACCATCTTCAAATTATAATGAGTAGAACAATTTAAGAGGGAATTCATGCCCAAGTTAGGAAATACTGAGAGTACTTTCAACGACTTTATATGGCCACCCAGAAAAAATACATTAATGGCACTGATACGTCACAAACCCTCCACCTTAGAGAAACCATAGCCCTATCAGGAAAGGCAAATGCTCTAGCTCTTCCTCAGGGAGGGTCCTCAAACTACAGACTTGATATTGCTCCGAGGGCCCAACATCCCAGCAGGGGCTGTATGGTACAGTGGGCAGAAGCAGGGGTTTCTACAAAACCAATCCTGCCATTAGTCACACATATTCCCCCAGGGGAAGTTACCTCACTTCTCTAGACCTCATCATTGTCATCTGTAAAATAGGAATAATAATAATACCTACTAAATGTGAGAACTAAATAAGAGAATATATAAACCTCAGTAAGGCATTTGGCAGGGTGCCTTCCACATAGTTGATCACTAAATATGAACAATTATTTTATTTTAGAATTACATAGACAGTGTTTTAATACTTAGAAAAGGAAGCAATGACTATTAGAAGTCAATAACATGAGTTCACTAAGACCAGGTGATGTTATCTCTACAGTTTCCCCTGGTTTAAAATGTAATATATCTGCCCTGGCTGGTGACCCTTTGGTTGAGTGCCAGACTGTGAACCAAAGGGTTGCCAATTCAGTTCCCAGTTGGGGCACGTGTGTGGGTTGTGGGCCAGGTCCCCAGTGGGAACGCAATCACGCAATTGAGAGGGAATCACACTTTGATGTTTCTCTCCCTTTCCTTCTCCCTCCCTTCCCCTCTGTCTAAAAATAAATAAATAAAATAAAAAATATATATAATGCATCTGGATTTTCTGTCAAGATCTCCCAGTGGGTGAGATGGAAATGTATGAACTGGTTGGTAGTACAGATAGATGGACTGGGAGTTAACAGAATAGTCATACCTGTGAGTAATTATTTTTCAACAAAACGTATTGAATTCTTGCTATGTGTCCAGCATGTTCTATACTAGGGGTTCATAACTCAATACAACATACAAAAAGTCCTGACCTCATGGAGTTTAGATTCAAATGAAAGAAAACAGTAAAATAATAAACAAATTATACCATACTCTGGAGGATGAAATATTATGGGGAAAAACAAGAACAGGGTAAGGGGATTGGGAATGTGGGATGGAGTATTAAGTCTGTAATCTGTTCATCTGATGAGCATGGTATCTCAGAGATAAGACCTGGGCTAGTTTAGCCCCCTCCCTTCCCGCTTTCCCTACCTATAAAACTAGAGTGTTTTTTCCTTCCACAATGAGAATATTATTATTCTTAGTAATAATTGTGTGTTTAAAGTTTACCTTTGTTGCTGAGTTAAAAGTTCCCTGAGTCTGGAAAAGGACAGCAAGATAAATGAGGGTCTGGCATTGGAAGAATGGTTGAAGAAAGTGGGATAATTTGCCACGGGAGGGAGAGTTACCAAGGCCAAAGGAGATGTCTTAACATATTTAAAAGGGTGTTGTCGTAGAAAAGGGTTTAAACTCATTCTGTGTCATTCTAGACAAGGGAGTTTAGACCAATGGGGGAAAATACAGGGGTCATTTTAGCTTCCTGAAAGTTCTTTTCCAGAATTAAAATCATCCAAACAGAGAATGAGTCTGATTGATGACATGTCCAACCAAAAGTGAAATGACTATTTGAGTGGGAGTCAGTTATTACCTCATGTCTAAGTGTGAGAGTCTTTCTATCTTTAAGTCTACATTTCTGATCTTTTCCAACCAATTTTTGGCTAATAAAATGTTGAATGTAAACTTCTTTCTCTTCTGGTTTAGTATAGTCTCTATGAGCTTTTATGAAGAAAAAGAATATTCTAAAAGAATAAAAAGAATATTCTACAAGTACCAATCTACAAGTACGGAATAAGACTTATTAAACTATTCAATAAATTAAATAGACTAATTGAGTAGAGATGTGAGAAATTTTAATTAATAATTAAGCAATACATGTACAAATTACAACCCTGTTTACATTATTTAACTTCAAGCACTTCAGTTCTGTGTGCTTATAATTAGCAACCTATAAAATATGCCATCCATGGAAACATAATGACAAGAACTGTTTATAATAGTAATTAGTATTCATTTTCACAGAGAGAAAGGTTACTTGGCTACAGGTTGTAGCAAACAAAGGGTTAAACTCATTACTGAGGAAAATACTACACGTAGGCACTATTATACATTGAACCTTGTAATGCAAAGCCTTGTCTTAGAGAATACATAACAAATGAAGCTTTATGCTGAGACAGGTAAGATTTCCCAAGGTGAGGTGGCAGGCAACACAGAAGTCCATGAAATTCCAGACCTTCACTGGATTTAATTAATCCCACCATACTGAGAATGACTGAACTCCAGCTGGTAACTTTTAGATTGTCTTCCTGATTCCTCAAATCTTACCTGCATAAGTGTTTTACAAAAATATTTTGTGTATTGTGAAGGCCAAGAAATTTAGAAAAAATTTTCATGCCTGCCTCTGGGCTGGAGCTTGCCTCTCCAGCACTGGATCTCCTCTGAGCACCGGGGAGGCTTCTCACGGGTTGGCCAGTGGCAAAATCTAGGCTCAGAAGTGGGAAACGTAAACCCACCATACAAAAACCCTCCCTTCTCAAATCCTTTTGTAATTCTGGCTTTAGAAAAACCAAAGATTTCATTCAGCAGAGGTAAAGTTCCTGTCCCTTTTCACAGAAACTGTAATATCTATAAAGATCAACTCAGTGAAGCCTCAAATGCTTTCTAGATACGTAATTGTAGCAGTACAAGTGTTTTTTCACCTCTGACTGTACCTCTGAGCTGAGAGACAGAACTCGTTACTCTACTGACAAATAACCTGCCAACACTTGGCACAAATTAGAGCAAACAGTCCTTTTCTAATATAACATAGTATAACCTTCAATATTAAATTTGTCTTGTATGTACAAGGCTAAGACTAACAAACCTTAGACTGGTTCCTAGCCTGAAGTCATGGAGCCATTTTAATGTAGGTCACAGGCTGCGAGCAGTCACAGTCCAGGACAAACCCAGATACACGTGAGCCAGGAAGCCAGCGGTCAGACACAGCGTGGCCGGCAGCACAACGGCCCTCTGAGCCACAGGCATCCTAGCAGTCTTCATTTAAAAAGAAAATCGCAGAATCTTAATAGAGATATTGTTGGGCTTATTTTTCGTTCCATGCCTTTAAAAGGAAAGACCTATAGTCAGCTCTGATCAATACAGTCTCTTCTGCTTCCTGTGCCTTTTCAATATGTGAAGCAAGAAAATGCCTCTATGTTGGCACTAATCCCACTGTGCCCCCAAAGGGAATAAAACCTCCGAAGTGACTGTCTATTTATAAATATACAGCCTTTTTCATTAAAAAAACATAAAAACAAGGAAGTGAAGCCTATGAATAGAATGATCCTGGAAAAACATCTTCAAAACATAGCTGAGTAATAAACATAAAAAGATTTGAGAAAGCAATGATGTTCAGGGAACTCATACTCTGCTTGTGAAAGAACTCCAGTGTCTAGAAGGTCACTTATTAGTTACTTCATTTGCTCACTCCTTCATTCACAGTTGATAACTGGACACTGACACTGTGCCAGTACTGGGGATGGGGTGGAAAACAAGACAGACAGGCCCCCTCTCTCATGGCGCTTATTGCATTTTATGGTGGAGCTGCACAGCAAGTAAACAGGACAATTTCAGACAGTGACAAGTGATTACCAAAAAGTAACATGGTGACATGAAATGGCTGGTATAACCATCAAGATTGCCTTCAGCAAGAATATTACCTCATTTTTACTCATATTGCAGTGGTATAATGAGGACTTTCTTCTGTCCTTTGGATGAAAAGGGGCCTGTTTAAGATGAAAGAGTGTACTAATAACAGTGGGTGTAAAACCCCAAAACATAACAACAGAAAATTGAAAAGCAGCAGCAACATGTGATCCCAATTTCTATCACATCCCCAAGACGCTGGGAAAAAACCTATTCACAGTTTCACTGCAGCCATACTGAAAAGGTAGAGAAAGAATCACAGGTTTTTGATAAGAAATTTTGCAAATAACATGGCAATATTGCAAAATGCAAATGTAAATGCTGCTAAGCCATCTGTTCAATATTACACCAATATTGGGATAAGGCTCTGAAAGAAATGATGTTTGAAATCATTAAAAAAATAACATGTCAAGTTTAAAATACTCAAGAATCTTAAAACCAGCATCAACACATTCAGCAACCATATGGCCCTACAGCATGTTTAAAAAAAAAATTTGCCCTGCTTGCATTTTCTACTTCAACCCAATGGTTTCTAAGACATGTTTCTTTTTCTCATTTGAGTACCTTTTATTTTTCCTGTTGATTTCCTTGGTATTTACAGCTTCTTGAATTATACCTAGATTCATAATATTCATTTCACCCTTTCTGAAGTAGGAGATAATACAGTGAGGAAAATTAAAGTCAACTGTTCCAGAGAAGAAGGGGCACATAGGTGACTACATATAATTTGTTGAACACATCTTGTTTTAGGTCTATTGATTTATCCATAAGTGATCTCACGTTCTCAGTAATAATAGCTAACTTCATTGACTATCGTAATTTTCCAGACACTGTGTAAGTGCTTTAACATTCATTGTACCATTCACTCTTCACAATTTTACAAAGTAGATACCATTATTATCCACACTTTTGTAGAAGAGACACTTCCTTAAGGTTGTACAGCTAGCATTTAGCAGGGCCATAGTCCTAATCCAACTTTGTGGGTCAAGTCTGTGTTCTCAACTGGTATTACGTGTAACACATCAGTGTTCAGATGCTTCTGTGGGAAAACCTGAGTTGACTTTTCAAGGTTAAGAAATAAGCAATATGTACTTAGGGAAGAGACCTCCCTTGTCTCATCAAGAAGAAACTCTTGGTGAAGTGCTTTAAATTAAATTCTAAAGAACAATGGTACTGTGGGTGGTGGGCACACAGTGCAATACACAGATCATGTATCACAGAGATGTACACTTGAACTCTATATAATCTTAGTAACCAATATCACCCCAATAAATTTAATTTAGTAAAATAAAGTGAATAGAAACCTTTAAAAAAGAAAAAGAAAAGAACAAAGGTAGTAGTCTGAAGGAAAATTCTTCTGGAGGCAGAGAACAGAATGAGAGTCACAGAGTTGGGGAAAGCTATGAACAAATGGAGGAAACTGAGTGAGTTAATACTGCCAGTGTGGTTTTTGAGAAAGGAGTTAAAAGATAAAGGTCAGCAAAACTTACTTTGCACCCCATACTAGGTCAGAAACCTAAAATTTCAACCTTTTAAAATGACATTTACCGAGCCGTCATTTACATTGTCACTAACAGATGGTAAGTCCTACTACATAAACTAAACACCCACTACCAGAGAAGCGACTTTGTCTCCATCAGAGAAGCAGAGTTTATGCTGGAGTACACTTCCAGTATCTGTCCAAGGGTAGGCCTATCACACCTACACTCTGTCTGACTAGCTCTGCAGAGATGTGTGTTGGTCACATTGAGAGAAGTGTTTGTGACAACTATTTCAACCTGTGAGATGGAAAAGCAACATGAAGCCCATAGGTTGTGTTAGAGTTCATAACTCATCACATAAGCCAATTCCAATGTTTGGTAAAAAGTGCAAATTTTATAAAGTCCTAGAGAATTACAAATGTATAACAAAAATCCTTGGGATTTAAAATGAATTAAAAAACTAGTTTCATTCAACTTAATAGTTTCACAGAGTGTCTTGTGGATACAGTGGAAACCAACACATGATTATTGGATAGCAGCATTAATTCATATGTAAAAATCAGTACTACCTGGAATGGTCAGGGTCTGATACAGACAACTTAAATGCTAAAGTTGTTTTTGTATCTGGACCACAAAAGACTTCAAAAAAGGTAACAAAGCACATTTAAACAACCTGATGAATAGTTTAGAAGAACCTAAAGAAAGTCAGTTTGAAGGAACACTTGCCAAACACTACAATTCTCTAAATGTCATAATATAAATGAAATGATAATTGTTAACACCACTAAATGCTAAAACCGTACCAGGAATGTAGTCAGTACATGTAGTCAGTGATTTCTGAAAATCTGCAAAGCTACACTGCCCTTTAGTTGTGTCTACAAATCAACCAGGAAAGGAGTTATGATGGATATGGCCACTTGCATTAGTGTCAGTGCAGAAAGTTGTAACTTGGTCTTGTAAAACACTTCCTCAGAACTTTTACTTCACATTAATCTACTGCTTTAACTAATGATTGTAGCTTCTGACTGATTAGCAATCTGACTGCCTTTAGCAACCCTTTAAATACCCTGTAAGAGAGAGATTCAAGGAGTAATAAATAAACTAAAAAATAAACATATAACTACAAGAACAACTTGAGCAGAATGAGTCAGCATGATAAGCAGTTGTGGAGTCACAAACTTATTACAGAAAAACCCATATAACCAAATCAACCAAATCCACATAAAAACATAAACATTAGTTACAGCCTACTACCTCCTATCGTTTTGCCTTCTGTTCTCTAATTCAGGGCACTTGGTAAATCTCTGGCCTAGAGTAGCATTTTATTTGCAAAAATTAAAGATTTTTAAGCAGAATACAGATGCCTATAAATACAGCATGGTTCCTTTCTTCTCTACCCCCAAGGTAGTCCTTACAATAAAGAAGAGAAGGTCTCAGATGCCAGAATTGAAACACATTTCTTTTTCTTGCCTAATTGCTTTGTTCAGTACTATGTTGAATGCAAGTGGCTGGCATAGGAAGCTTCTCTTCTTTCTGATCTTGGAAGAAAAGGTTTGGCTTTTCACCATTAAGTACCATGTTAGCCATGGGCTTGTCATATATGGCCTTTATTACGCTGAGGTACATTCCTTCTCTATTTTATTAGTTCAAAGTTTTTATTATAAAATAATTTTGAATTTTGTCAAATGCTATTTCTGCATGTATTGAGGTAGTATTATTTTTTCCTTTATTTTGTTAATGTGGTATATCACATTTATTAACTTGTGTATGTTGAAACATCCTTGCATTCCAGGGACAAATTAGTTGTGGTGAATGTACTATTCTAATGTAAGATAATAGCAATAGGGGAAATTGGGTGTAGAGTACAGGGAACAGGGAACTGTCAGTACTATCTGAAAATTTTTGTAAATCTGAAACTATATTGCAAGAGAAAGCTTATTTTTTCTTAGAAAATGGGAAAACGTTTTGAAAAACACTTTGCCAAAGAAGGTATAGGGGTAGTAAATAAGCACATGAAAAGATGATCAACATCATTGGCTAAAAAGGGAGCACACATTAAAGCCCCAATGAGATAACATTCCATATCTATTAGAAAGACTATGTTCAACAGATTAACATGCTTATCTCCAGCTGCATGTGAGATGGATCAAATCTACTTCATCCTTTTTCTCACACTGAATGCAGCTAAAAATACCTATGTAGAATGCACAGATGAGAAATATCAAACAACAGCAAGCTGACTGAAAGAAGACCAGAATCCAATTACCAGGTGAACCATTTTCTTTTTCATTTGGTTCTCCTGGTCTATCCTCCCAACACTTGAAACCCACAAGTAGGCACTGTGTGGAGAGAAGGAGGGAATACCAGGAAGAAACCTGCAAACATGGCTCAAAGGGAGGGATTCTCCTGACCCTCAGGGAGAGTGAAGGGATTCCCCCACACCCCCATTCCCCTCCTCCCCTTCCCTCCCCTCCCCTTCCCTTCCCTTCCCTTCTCTTCTCTTCTTTCTTTTCTCCATTTTCTCATTTCTCAAAATATCCCTGGGTGGTGATGGCATCATAGACAGTGGCAGCAACAGGAGCCAGCAAGAGCCTAGGACTGTGATGGAGAACTTCCCTCTCTGATTAGGGAAATGTCCAATTGGCATACACTATGTGAATGTAACAAGGAAACACATGTACACACAAAGCCCAGCTTGGATCAGATCAACCTTCCTAAGAGTGTGGGGCAAACCCCTGAGTAGAGTTGCAGAAAGTGTGTGACAGGGTGACAGAAAATTCCAGGTTTCTAGCAGAATGTCTAAAAAGTGGAGCCCCAGAGACCCAGAAGATTCTAGAGGAATCAGAGAAAGATTGGAAAATTACCCATCTATAGTTTTTTAAATGATTTCCTGGGCTTACCACTGAGGTACACATGCTTGGCTATATCTAAAAAGCAAACCATAGATCTGAACTCTGGGATGAGATGGTCCCAGGCCAGACACTACATGGCACACAGCCATAACTGGTCTGATAGCATGCAAATAAGTTGAAAACAGAACTGCCATTGAAAATGAAACCCACAAAAATCACATCAGAATTTAAAGCCTGAATCCAACCAGGCTGATTGCCTGCTAAACTAAAAGTATCAATACTCTCCATAAGATTTAAACAAGAAATACAGTGTTCTTGTGTAACATTCAAAATATCAAAAAGTAATCCAAAATTACTGAGCCTATGAAGAACCAAAAAAATCTCAACTCACATGGGAAAAGATAACATGTTAATAATGAGATTACACAGATGTTGAAATCATCAAAATTATTGAACTGTCCATTTAAAATTGGTGGATTTTATTATATATACACTATGCCTCAAAAATGAACAAAATGAAAGTTTTAAAAGGATTAATATAGTTAAAATGAATTAGTATTACTTTGATTAGTGTGAGATAAGTTGATTCTTATGGACTATTCTGGAACTAAACCACTATTCATAACACTGTTTCTTTGAGAAATTGTTTTAAGTTTCAAACAATCAGTTAAAAAAAAAATCTTCTGGCAACTAGTCCTTTCTTAAGTTGATGACTAAACATTTTAGAAAACATAGTAAGTACCTTATAGATCTCCTCTTAAACCCAGGAACATGAAAGTTCTGATTACTTGGGGAACAAATTATATATAAGCATGTCTTTTAAAAAATTTATTGGGGTGTACTGGTTCATAAAATTATATAGGTTCAGGTGCACAATTCTACAACACATCAGCTGTGTATTGTATTGTGTGTTCACCACCCTACGTCGTCTCCTTCTATCACCATTTATTCCTCCTTTATCCGTTCTACCTCCCTCAACCCCCCTTTCCAACTGGTAATCATCATACTATTGTGTGTGTCCATAAGTTTTTCTCCTTCTGCTTTCACTTTTTTCATCCAGCCTCCAATCCAATTTCCCTTTGACAGCTGTCAGTCTGTTCTCTCTCTCTATGAGCTGGTTCTATTTTGTTTGTTTATTTTGTTCATTAGATTCCACTTATAAGTGAAATCATACAGTATTTATCTTTCTCTGACTGTCTTACTTCACTTAGCATAATACTCTCCAGGTCCATCCATGTTGCTGCAAAAGGTAAGATTTTTTTTTTTTAGGGCCGAATAGTATTCTTCTTGTGTAAATGTAGTAGTCCATTGAGACATATAAGCATGTCTTAATGCTATTAACATCTCTCATAAAAGTCTCAAAGTGACTCAGCTGTTGGGCTGACATGGGGCACGTAGAAGAGAACTATGAAACTCGTTCCTCTGGCACTGAAATTGTTAGAAATTAATGA